>JABAKA010016115.1:0-18849 GCA_018857285.1 Termitomyces sp. Mi166#008 | reverse complement strand
TCCTCCCTTTTCTTTGACCTGGGTCTTGTAGATAGCCTGTTGCTACGCGGGAAATCGACCAGAGGGTGACAATTACCAAGGTAGATGAATCATTAGTGTTGTACAGAACATATGGTAGTATAAACTGTGGTTTACACGGGTAACGAGTCCCAAGGGATCCTATATACAAAGGTATGAGGGCATGTCGGGTCATGGTCGTAAACGATCTAGATACAGTAAAAGCAGGGAAAAGATCAAGGACACAACGGCGACGGTTTAGGATCTTTTGATCCCTCTATGTGGTCGTGAGAGCCCTCCTGCAGCTCCTCCCTGACGGCAGTGTGTCCCTCTTGTGTCAATAATGAATATCCTTTTTCCACGTTCTTCTCAAAGTAAACTGGAACGAATCTGCGCCGAGGTCGAGTCAGTAAGATGCAAGCCCAGACTGTAGACAACGACTCACTCAATCCCTTTCCTCTTTCTCTCCGCCGCCTCATCCCTCTGTCTCTGTTCAATCACAATCTTCTCCTTGGTCGCATCCGAATACTCCTTCTTCAACAGGTGATCGGTAACCTTTGCCCACATCTTCCGACTCTCACACGGAAGCTGTTTCTCAAGCGGACGCACAGTCTTTGGCAAGACCTCTAACACAGACAGATCGATCAAGGTAGCATACTCCTCATCATGGAGGCCAATCGAGGTCGAAGAGGAGGTTACTGGGCCCCGTGGCAACATGACGTGAGAAGGCGAAGGGGATGATGCTACAGACGAAGTCCCTCGCGGGTAGGAGCCAAGGCCGACGCGTCTCCACCGGATATTGCCCCGCCACGATCCGTCAAAGACCGCGACAACATGCGAATGTGGTACATGTTTAACCTTTGTCCACTCGCTGCATTCCGTCTCGCCGTCGTGTACAATGTGAATTACACCTTCAATGAGGAAGTGGGCTCTACCGAGCCAAGACTGCCCGAGGGAGCCATAAGCGGACTGGATAGGAGTGGATCAGGCAAGGGACTTACCTCTTCCTTATACTCTATGATTGTCCTGAACTTCTGACCCGGTCTATCCCCTTCGCATGTGATAATAGTAGATTCGCCAAAAGTAACGTAGAAACTGCCTCTAAGAATCCCATTGACCGCAGCAACGGGATGAGTTATGTGATACCGCTCGCCTTCACCAGGACCGCCAGTAATATTCAAATATAGGCCCTTGTTGAACTCGCCCGGAGCAACACGCACGGTCGTGCCTGAAACCTTGGCAGATATCTGATCGATGCCAGCGAGCTCGAGGTGGCGACCAGGGCATGATGCATAGTACGCGGAAACCGGTGGATGGTGGGAGACCTGCTCACACAAAAACACCACACGTACAGGCGACTGTTCCTCACCGTTTGTCAAGTTGAGGGTTGACATTTGGGCATTCACATCATCGACCCCGGTAAGCGGTTGCGGTGATGTGGCTGCGGTGGAGGGGCTCTTCCCGATCTTAGATTTGAAGCTGAGACTGCTAAAAGTGCTTTTTGAACTCTTAACACTCTTGAGGCTAGACGTCTCGTGAGCTTGAGTGCTACCGAAGCCGGACGAGGTGGAGACAAGAGAGACAAGAGGAGAGAGGGACTGAGTTGGCTCGGTGGCAGGAATGATATCCCAGTGCGAACGGAAGTGTTCGCCCAGGACAGAGTTGTATGGCTTGCAAACCTTCCCGTGCTGGAAGACTTGTTAGCAATAGATTGAGAACAAGCGTAACCAGACGTACCACGAATTTAAGATCTTTCGTGAAAATGAACTTCAAAACGGCTAGCATTCGTTCAAAGGGGTCGTCAGAGTCATTAATACTGTGAAGGCATTGAGACAACCCTTCATGTATAGAAGAGTAGAGGGACGCAACGCAGCAAACATGTCTGGTCTGTCTAGGTAATGCCAATACTCAAGATTGGGCATTGGTTCTAGGAGGGATGCTGGAAGTGAGAGACGCCTATAACTATCTGAGTATCTTTAACAAGATCGAAGGCACAGAACGCTGACATTGCTGCAATATCCTTCACGCCGAAACATTTCTTCACCAATTGGATTATCATCTTAAGCTTGCCTCCTTCGCCAGTGTCCCCCGAATCTGGGACAGATATCGGTGGGCCTGGAGCATCGTCATCAATTACTACGGGATCCTGACTGGTGGCTTGGTCGATAGGCATTGTGGGGACGTATTGGATTGTTGGTATGGGGTGGCAAAAGGGGTTGTCGAGTGATAGATGAAAGGAAAGACGGGGACCTATAAACAAGCTGATGATAGACGAGAACAGACCTAGTAAAGCTCCGACGGTTCCGAACCCGACGTTCATTACCTGGCCAGTGCGTGGCCGCTGCCTATAGGTAATCGATTTCATCTGTCCTCCTAGCCTCCGGCATGAATACCCGCTCCCTGTTCTCGAGGCCGAACGCTGCTAGTCTAAGGCCAATCATCTATCTACGCGTCCAGAGCCAGTCAACCGTTCCCGAAAAGTCAACATGAGGGCCTACGTCAAATGTCAAGCGATCAACTCTCTAATGTTCGATATCTTTTAACAAGTAGTCTTAGCATTAACTCCACTCCGCCTTCTCCGGATCGAGGGTGTTTTGGCTTCTGACTAAAGTTCATTCCTTCCTTTTCTCAGAAACCGCTTCCACGCGTGTCATCTTCTCAAGGCAACTGCCACCCAGCTTGGTGGTAAGGGTTTCCAACCAGGTATCATACTGATTATCTTGTTGGGCAGGATGACACTTCGGACAAGCCTGTTACAATGCACAAGTCCACAAAGCTTGGGTGTTGTCCACAACAGAAACAATAAATTACAGAATCGTATTACTCAATCAAACCATTTCCGATGTTACAAACCTCCGCCATAAAAGTATCTCGTCTCTAGCTATGTATCTACGACGATGAAGAGGAATCACTACTATCGTTTGAGACGCCCTCGTCTAAGTGGCTGAAGTCCAGGCGATTTGCACCCGAGTTCCTACTATTACCGGCATTTCCACTGTTTGAAACGTCCATTCCTGGTTGTACATCACAGTCTGTGATAGTCTCTGTGCATATGTATATGTCCATCTGTGCCAACGTCCGTCAGAAAATGGCCTTACACGAGATAGAAACAGCTTCCACGCATACCTTCTCTGGGTGGCCATTTGATTTGTCTCGTCGTCGAAAATTTAGTATATTTGGAGTATCCGGCCCTTTTTCTGCAGTCCGAAGTATTTGACGAGTATTCAACCTTTCCGTTTCCAGAGATATAAAGGCTGAAAGTAGGGAGGCGAAAAGGTAGCGTACGAGCATAGAAATGTAATTGCGTATACTGTGGAAGCGTCAGAGCTAGTGCTCAGCAGCGCGTGTCCAGAATAACTGACATCGACTGATTAGAAAGCAAAGAGCCAAATAGACCCATGTTTTGCGCACGACGAGATACTAGGAGGTGATGAGATCATAATGTATGTGTGATCTAGAGAGAAGGCATATACAGTTATCAAACATGCAATCGAAGCGAGACTTTGGTGTGTCAGTTCTGGAAAATATGCCCCAAGTAAGGCGAGCATACCTGGTGAGTAGCCCTGAGTTAATGGCGAAAAATATCAAATAATCAATGATTTTGTCCGTTCTAATGGTTACCATGAAAACCTAAATCTTCAGTCGGGTGAATCATGATTTTCGTACCGCTCAAATCCTGTCCGTTTCTGATGCAAAAAATAACAAAGAGACAATGCGATCCCTGTATCACAGCACGCGGCGCTGCTGAGTCGCAAGATGCTGGGAATCTTTGTAACCGTGAATCAGAAAGTAACGAAACAAAACGATAATATGTGAACACACTTTGACACTTCCGAAGCGTGCAAATTGCTTCAGAGAGAGAAATTGTATTGCTGCGACTGCGTAACATTATGAATTTTTGAACGATAGGTCGAAAATACACCTGCGCACCTTCTCCACTAGCTAGATTAGAAAGTATTAGTTTAGAATGAAGTAATTTGTGTCATGACAAACCAAAGTGAAGTAGAGCTAGAAATGCCTTTGGTACCGGTTGAGAAGGTGTTCTGATGAGAGCCATAAGAAACACACCTACCAAGAATCCAGTCAAAATGACTCTTCTTTTGCTAACTGGGTTGACCTTTGGTTATAGCCATGGACAATGAATCCCAAGAAACTCACGCATCCAGACGCGGTATGTAAGGAATCTTCGGGGGGAGAAATTGATCAGATTGAGATCAGTCGCAAAAATTCGAAATGCCGGAATACGCACCCTTCAGATACTCCAGAGATGAGCATCTGCAAGGAAAACGGAAATTTAAACGTGTCAAAAAGGATAAGTAGAGGTTGGTACTCACTGATAGCATCAGTTCTGCCTGATCGCATATCTTCAGTATGTACACCCTTGCAGATATGATTTTCTACGTACGTTGAGACTCCTGTGATTGTTGTACGGTTAAGGATAGTATACAGGATATATTATAGAAGTCTGTCACACCAGATAGATCGCGTAATAGGTCCGGTTGTAACCAGATAATACCTAGATGTAGTAGAAGCTTGATAGGGTAGATTCATAGTCTATGTACTTACCAGCAAGCATGCGCCACCAGGAACACTGAGGCGGTATCCATAAAACTGGCAGCCAGCTCAACTGGTTGCATTCCAAAGATATTTTCATGACGAACCAGACAATGACAACCTGTAGAGTGGAAAAGAAGTCAGCATCTGACTTATCCGAGAGTATGAGACTAACCAAGATCTTGACACCCCGTGAATCGTTAGGGAATCGTTGAAAATATTTGTACGTTTGCGTCAGAGTAATGCCGTATAGCCTGTCAACATTGAAAGCTCGACATCGTGTCTGATTGGAGATATGGTAGGTAACCCACATTGATGAGAAAATGAGCCCAAGAAGGGTCATCCCAAGGGCGACTTCCTCTATCCCCGTTCGGTGGACAACAGCCATACCCGCAAGAGAAAGAGACAAAGCGTAGACGCGAAACTTTTGACATCGCTAGAATCTCATCGACTTTATATCATTATGCAAGGCGAACCATCAGTTATCATACCCAGAGCTTGTACGAAAACCGAAGCCAGAATAACTATCTCACAAGGTGGGGTTGTGCAGCTATTCTTGCGATATATCAAACATCTGTACAGCAACTGAAACTTGTAAGGATAGAATGGTGGAGTAAGCTTCATGCTGCTGGAGCCGACGGACTACATTGGGGGAAATATCTCATGTCAAGTAGTGATTCATTTCCACGGGATGGAGTATCAAGTTAGATTGATGGAAAACAAACAGGAAAGCAGCGGAGGCTATTGGACATACTGATGGCAAGATTCAAATCATCGGAAAAGAACACACAGAATGTCTTCGCAGCAAGTTCTCCGAGTCGGAGATTTCCATCATAACGAGCATATCAACATTCACAGAGTATTTAGAGTGTCAAGTTAACGAAAACAAAGATGAACGACGAGACGTGGACATCATCGATTCAAGAACCGGTCTTAGTCACGACCAGGTTGCGAGCCTGATATGTCGTTGTACCGGTCGGACCAGGCGACCCGGAGGATCCTTCCATCTGGTAAAGGTTGTGTTAGCGGCGGAAAGATATGTGCCTAGGGCTGTACGCCGTACCTGTAAGTTCACGATCCTGCCGGTCCTTAGTCAGATACCTATGTTTATCGCACGTGACAAGAGGAACTTACAACCAAAGAGGCTTCCCAACAAATCCCGCGCCGTATTGAGTCGCCCTTAAACCATTATCCATGTAAAAGTCAATTCTGACATCCACGTTATTACTTTCGGCGGTAAGAACAGCCTTGAGGGAGTGGAACGACAGGTCCGTAGGCCAGCTGACAAGATCGGATTGCACGATGGATGACGTGTTGAACGTGTTGAACCAGTTATTTGCTGTCCCCTTCCATTCTCCTATGTCGGCCTCGGGAGGCCAACCGTTCACAGCCTGGTACCGGTGTCAGTATTCAGCTTGAACTTGAATCAGCACAAACCTACTGTCAACCTAGCAAAATGACGGGGTCAGTAAAGTAATATTTGCGGGGTATGGGTGTATTACCAGAACGCTGGCCAGGTCCCCTTGATAGTTGGAGCACTGAATTCACCAGATATAGTGTACGTGTTCGCCGCTGTCACAGTGATTTGAGATTTAGCATGGATTGCTCCGCTGCCAGTGGAAGATATTTATGAGCTGGAGGGACTCCATCTTGCAGACATTAAGCGCACCTTGCATAATGTATAGCTGGATGAGGGTTGGAAGCGCTTGTGGGCGGAACAGGGTTGGAAGTAGGGGTAGCGATGAGGCTCAGGGTGTTGGAAGCAACAGAAATGTGGCTATGATCTGTTGAACTACCTACCATGCGGGCACCTGTCGCAATCGTAAGCAATACGGCCCAACGTTGAAGAACCAAGTTGGAACGCACTTCCATTGTGGTCAGAGCCCCACGGGTAAAGATATGCCCAGTAGGTCTCAAATACCGAGTACGAGGAGAAAGACGTGGAAGGGATGACGGTAGTAGCGGCATGTACTAAAATAGGAGAGATCGAGGTGATCACGATTCCCCACAATATATGACCAGCAAACTTTCTGAACACCGTAATCAATAGACCTTCGAAGGAAGTAGCGTGCTGAGAACCTACAGAAACAACATGATTGTGGGGCAAATACAGGTCTCATGGATTGTATTTAAAGGGAGTAGGCATAGGTGTCGGTGAAATGGAAGCAGCAATGATGCAGAAGTTCTACCGCAAAACCGTCACGGGAGACGATCATGAGACAAACCCGAGCGTGCTGAACTGTGGGCAAAAGAACAAGGTGCTGAACGGGCCAGTGTGCAACGACCTTGACTAATGCGTATGAGTAGCGCGCCTTTTTTCAACACGATTCAACGTCAGTAAACTACAACAAATTGAATAAAGCAACTTACTTAGACTGAGCAAAAGAACTCACGTTCAATGACGGCACAATTGTGTCCTTCTTCTGAAGTCGCTTGGAATGATAGTTTCTTGATCACGAGCAGGTAGGTCCATTAATGACGAGGAAATTTTTTTGCCGCATATGTACTGTATTGAGCTTTGAACTTCTTAGACGCTTAATTAGTCCGGGCGCTTTCACAACTTTCACAACGCTCACCATGCCGAATCTTACTGGGACGCAAGTAAACTCCACCAGAATGCGAGAATCATAGGAAGGTAGTTGGATAGAAAAGGTGGACATCCGACTCTAACGTCGTACAATAAGATGTTAGTGCAGAACGCTCGTGAATATGCCTTGGTCCAAAAATCCATCGTATTGCTCGGGTCATATCAGAGCTGGGAGAGGGCTGGGAGAGGGGTTCTGAGAAAAAAGTATCCTTTTTTATAATCTCTTATCCAGTCAGAAATACAGTTCCGGAAGAGGTGGAAGGTTCGTTCCCAGGTTGACTCGGCCCGGAAGCCGGGTTCTGGAATGTGACATGTTCTGTCACGAGGAAAAAGAATCTTATTCTCTTCACAGAAAGTCTTGGTTTTGAATCTAGAGACGCAGCACTTGTGGTCGTGGAGATATTTGGTGTGCTTTGGGCTTGTGTTGCTCGCCGTTGAGATCCGATGAGGCCTGCTATCGTTCTCAGCAGACGACCATGGAATCGACACGTCCAACAGTTCTCCTCAGCTGCTGCACGATTCAAGAAACAAGTTGACAAAAATACTTATAAGGACAGCTTGCTTCTTCCCAAAACATCTTTTCCATTACGGAGCAATCCGTCGCAGGGTGAAGTGCCGTTTCGAAAACGGACGGGAGAAGAACTTTATCGCTGGCAGGTCCGTGTGTTATTCATCTAGAAAGAACTTTCACGTCTCTCACGATGTACACGACACAGTGGAAGAATGCGAAAGGGCCACTTTTTGTCTTTCATGATGGACCACCTTATGCAAATGGCAACTTACATATGGGTAGGTTAAATACGCCATTCGTAATGCGTCATTCATACAACATATAGTTCAACCCTCTGTTGTAAAGGACATGCACTTAACAAGATATTGAAGGACATAATTAATAGATTCCACGTTTCAATGGGCCACAAAGTAAAGTAAGCTTGCCATAGATCTCTTTTGACACATGAACACCTTAACGTGACTAGTTATATTCCAGGTTGGGACTGCCATGGCCTGCCAATTGAGAATAAGGCCTTGCAAGAACTAGGTGTACGTTGTCACACCTATTCTTGTCATTTGACTGCTAACATCACTGAAAAGCAAGATTCGTCAAACACCCCGGCCGGGACAATTCGTGAAGCAGCGCACACGACCGCTAAAAGAGAGATAGCGTCACAAAAGGAGCAGTTCCAACACTTCGGTATCATGGCGGACTGGAGTCACGAATCGACCTATCGAACTCTGGGTAAGTTATACATGTAGACGCCTGTGTTGCAGTATTCTTAAACTTTATTTTAGATCCTGCTTACGAACTTCGACAGTTGCGTATCTTCCAGAAAATGGTCGAAAAAGGTGCCATCATACGATCTGCCCGGTTTCATTGAGACCGCTAACAACTGATAGGTCTCATATACCGCCATTATCGTCCCGTACACTATTCGCCTTCTTCCCGTTCAGCACTAGCTGAAGCGGAGTTGGTGTATAAAGATGATCATGTCTCCCATTCTGTCTACGTTACCTTTGAAGTCGATAAGAAAGTACCTATCAAGAACTCTTTCCTTCAAGAGCTTGTGTCTACGACACCATCAGTCAAACTACTGGTTTGGACTACCACACCGTGGACTTTGACCGCGAACATGGTGAGTATTCCCTCGATGTCATCATTTGCCATAGAAATGAACCCTATACAGGGTATTGCAGTACATCCAGAGATGACATATTCGATCATCAGATGCAGCGGAGAAGATAGTTATGTTGGTATCATAGCTCAGGAACGCGTGGCTCCACTGAGAGATCTTCTGGGAACGATGGAAATCATTGACGAAGTTCAAGGCATGATTATTATCATAATATTCTCACTTGATAATCATTCCGTCACAGGTTCGGATTTGGTCGACATCGCATATATCCCAATATTCGCACCACTAGCACCTACCACTACATCCCTCAAAATCATTCCAGCCTCTCACGTTACTTCGGAATCCGGAACTGGTCTTGTACATTGTGCCCCAGCTCACGGTGCCGAGGATTATCATGCGTTCCTTGCCCTAGGTCTTGTGTCAACTTCAAAGAAAATACTTTGCCATGTCAACGAAGGGAAATTTACGAAGGAGGTTGCAGATGTCGTTGGAGAGTCCGCGGTCAGCTTGACCGGCAAAGAAGTTCTAAATGATGGATCGAGATCTATTGTTGAGTTGCTCAAGCAGGTTGGTGCCCTTATAAAGATACAGCGCATTAAACATCGTTACCCGTACGACTGGAAAACGGACAAGCCAATAATTGTGACGTGAGTGAGGGTCGTCAGTCTCTATTTTCGTTTTTTCATTCGTTCATTTTCTAGCGCAACATCTCAGTGGTTTGCTGATTTAGAGGGTATCAAAGATAATGCGTTGCGTGCGCTGGAAGACGTTTCTTTCTTCCCACCGCAATGTAAGAATATATTCTGAATTCTTTTCTATATTCTCTTGACTGTTATTTTTGATCAGCCCGAAACCGTTTAGAATCCTTCATTTGCTCCCGTTCCGAATGGTGCATTTCTCGTCAACGTGTATGGGGCGTGCCAATTCCTGCTCTACATCGCTTAGATTCCGACCGAGCCGTCCTTGACGCTGCCTCCCTGGACCACATCATCTCCGTAATAGAAAAGAAAGGTATTGAGCATTGGTGGAACGGACCTATCGACGATTTCATCCCACCGGCTCTTCGTGAAGGAGGTCGTGCGCCCGCCGAGACATGGCGCAAAGGCACAGATACCATGGACGTCTGGTTCGACAGTGGTACATCCTGGTCGATGCTGGGCGAGGCGGGCTTTGAGAAGGGCAGGAAACATCTCGCAGATGTCTGCTTAGAGGGTTCCGATCAGCACCGAGGATGGTTCCAGAGCCAGCTCTTGACTGCTATTAGCTCAGCACCTGCGGATGCTCCGGGCGTAAGCCCATATGGGACACTCATCACCCATGGTATGGTTCTGGATCAGGCGGGAAAGAAGATGAGCAAATCGCTGGGGAACATCATCAGCCCCCTAACAATTGTTTTGGGTGGCAAGGTGCGTAAATAACGTGGCGTCCATGCAGTATATCTGAGCTTGACGTTGCGATAGGATCAAAAACGTGAACCCGTGTATGGCGCTGATGTACTGAGATTGTGGGCTGCAACAGTTGAATACTGGCGCGATATGTCGATTGGTCCCACTGTTCTGGCTCAAGTTGCTGAGTCTTTGAGAAAGATTCGCAATTCTGCGCGGTTCATGCTTGGTTCCGTTGGTGATAATACCTCCTTCCAGCGCGTGCCGAGAGAAGAATTGGGGCTGGTACGTCCCTTCCTGTGTTCAATATGCTGTTTGACGAAAATTTGACCTCAAAGGCTGAGCGCTATGTCATGCATGAGTTGTATACTCTAGAACAGACGGCACTTGAGGGTTATTCTTCCTACAACTTCCCAAAAGGTAGTGAAATCTCCCGATCATGTTCATCTTTCACTGGGTCGCCCATATCATCTATCATTGACAGTCATCAACTCCTTGACCAACTTCGCCAATATCACGCTCTCGTCGCTATACCTCGACATTACGAAAGACTGCCTTTACGCCAATTCACTAGCAAGCCCAGAACGTAGAGCTGTTGTCAATGTGCTTGAGCAGGTCGGTATTTTTGTAACATGTCAATGTTTATTCTATTCATCTTTTCCATATCCGTGGTATAGGCCTTGACGACGATGACTTCGGTCTTTGCACCCGTTCTACCTCATTTGGCAGAAGAGATCCACAACAACCGGAACCCTGACGGAACGTCGGTATTCATGACTCCATGGAAACCTTTAGTATGTTGTCACACATTTCTGTTTAACCGCTTCTTATGCAGTTCCATCGCGCTTAGAGTTCAGAATGGAAGGATGATCAAGCAGCCAAAGATATGGCGGAACTTCTCCGTGTCCGCGGTGTAGTCCTTCTCCTGTTAGAAAGGGCACGCGGCAACAAATCAGCGGCAGTTGATACCTCCAGCCAACACCAGAGACTTCTCAAGAGCTCTTTGGAGGCTGAAGTTGATATCATCCTTCCCGAAGGGGCAGATAGCACAAATCTTGGGGCATTACTGCAACGGGAAGGTGAGTTCTCTTCCCCGATCGACGAGCTCTGTACTGAGATCTACTCAGAAAACTTCCTGAAAACCTTGTTCATTGTATCAGACGCATCTATCACCGACGAGGGCTCGCTTGGGACATCATCACCGGAATGGCTGTTTACAGAGACTTTGACGATACCTGGTCTGTTTACCAATTGTACCAACTTCTATTGTACTGAAGTAGCTTGATAGGATCCGAAGAGGAACTCGCAATCCGTGTCAGACCCGCTACACACCATAAATGTCCTCGCTGCTGGACCTACACCGCACCAGCTGATGATGAACTCTGTTCCCGATGCAACGACACTATAGAACATTAATACCTGATCGAATGAGTAGGTCAGGGGTGCTGATCTACCTTTATCTGTATAGTAATTGATAATTTTGGCTTAATTCATTGCATACTTCTTGAAGGGGTCTCCACGTGAAGTCCACTCGGTATATGGCCTTCATAATGTAAGATGGTTAAAGAGATTGTTTGAAGCTGGTCTACCGAGACGCCAGTAGCAGCCCCTGTTAACTCCTGTCCAACCTCAGCGGATTACCTCGTCCACTTGCAACTTGGTCAGTCGCCTGCCAGACCTTCTTGAATGTCGACGAGGATCATCAACAATCTCCATCTGACGGCTGCCACCCCAAATTTTCTTCAGCATTAATCTCAGCCTCTTGTCATAGGCAGAGAGACCAAACGTGACACTTTGCAGTTGAGCAAAGCACTTCCTTGATAATATCTTCCACATCTTTTCCCAATCCAAGCCCAACTCGTTCCCCGTCAACTGAAACAGGGTAAGTACCCGAAAGTCGATATTTCGTATTTGGTACGAGTTGAGCTGCAGGAGCGTCTTCTCAATCCCCTTGGCCGTGAAGCACTCCTCCGCAGGGTTATCGGGTATGGGTTTGAACCAGAGATGGCTGATGCGGAGGGTCCGAAGCTCCGTATGGTGGGACAGATCAACTATCAAGTAAATTAAGTACCCATTAGAAATGACTTCGAAAGCTGTGCTTAGCAGACGCCAAGACGTACCTTCAGGAAGGTGCCATGGAAGACTCAGATGCTTTACCTTTGGGCCGAGCCGCCGCAGCATCCACGCAATAGCTATCGAGTCGAGGTCCTCCCAGAACGCACTGCACAAGCTGATCGTCTGTAGCTCTTTGAGGTCATCGGAATGTGCTGCGATCCATGTACATATGTGTCCAATTGGGGAGAGGTACAGCTCAAGCGTTTCCAAGTGCGAAGGAAGCGCTTGACGGATGGGAGACTCGGGCAGTGCGAGCTCATCCCAGGTGACATCCATGAGCGCGAGGTGCCGGAGGTTTTGCAGCGCACAGATCACATGGGTGAACTCTTCGAAAGAGGGGAATGTACATGTTCGGAATTCGATCTTTGTAAGCCCCGGGAAGCCCTCTATGAGCACATTGCTCGTTGGTAGGGCCAGCCCTTCCCGAAGCCATGAGAACGATATCGAGGTGAGTGCTGGAAACAGAGTAAGGCGCCGCAGCAGAGTTTCGTCACAGGTGAGTGGGGAACCATCCGGACTGGCGACGAGGTCCGGCGGATAAATTCTGCTCTCTCTCGGTTTCCGATGGCTTATGGCGTTCGAGTCGCTCTGTATCGAGACATGGTGTATGCTCTGAGATATAGTGGAGTATGGCGACTCGAGCAAGCGGAGAAAGCTCTTGATATTCTTAGGGCCAAGTGATACAGTTGGTATGAGATGCCATCGACTGATGGGTAGCCATGACTGGCATACCAGACTGCAGGCCCTGAGCGTGGGTACGTCGAAATTCGCAATCCTCTCAATGATGATGTGAATGACCTCAGAAGGTAGTCTCTGACAAACGTCCGGAGACAGTGGCGTGATGGGTGGTGGTTGGCGACGACGGAGGATAGACCTACGCGGTTCTGTCGGTGCGGAGGAGTCTGGCATCATGCGTGGTGGTGGTGGAGAGTGGAGAGAATGGTGACTGTTACAGGGATCATGGCTATAAATTCTATAGAAGATGCCATTAGTGGATCAGCACATGACACATACAAGCCAGTTGTGGCGATTTTGGGACCAGGGCGTGGTGGCAGTTTGGCTATACAATGCCCGAGCCAATCACACCGCCTGCCCAAAAAGGGCATATGTCGACGACTGGAGTATGCTCACATAAGTCACTTCCGAAAACGTGTTGACGGCTTTCTCTGAGACTGAAGATAGAAGAGACAAGGTGATGATCAAATTCTCATGCCATTATGAGGTGGAGCGCAGAATTAGACCTGGAGCTCTGAAAACCGAAACGACAGACCAACGATATACAAAAGCGATTCCTTTTCCTTCTATATCCTCTCGTCTAGTATGAGCGCCCGAACATCGTCCATCTCTTAGCATTCTCGCCACACGCCGGGCACTTCGTCTTGCCAGGCTCAATCGGGGACCATCTTGACTGATCGAAAGGAATGGCAAGTGATTTGGCACCAGCGGAAGGTGCACGAGCATCCTGAGGCTCAGCACTGTTGTTGATCCGTCAAGTTAAAACTGATCCAGGTACACATGCCGTTGACTTACGTTCTGCCACTGCGCTCCTTAATATCATCTTCGCAGGCCTCGACCTCGCACCAGGGGATAACTGCAATACCCTTGTTGTCGAGAGTAGGGACAAAGTCATCCCAGTTCGTGATCTCCTTGACGCGAGAGTAATACTCGGTCTGGGCGCGCGTGAACATCTCGCTCTGGATGGTCTTGAGGAGCTTGTTGACGGTGTTACCGATATCCTTGAGTGAGATCGGAGTCTTAACACCAGTGTCACGGCGAACACTCAGTGTCTGTTCTTTGATCAAATCGTTGGGGCCGATCTCAAGACGAACGGGGACACCCTACAAACACAACAACCATCTGTATCAGCATTAAAGATAAAAGTGATATGTGTCAGAAACATTGTACCTTCTGTTCCCAATCATTGAACTTGTAGCCCGGGGTGTAACCGTCACGGAGATCAGCCTTGGCCCGGATGCCGGACTTCTTCAGAGTCTTCGCGAGCTCTTCGCAGGCGTCGTTGATTTGTCCACGCTGCTCGTCGGAAGACTTGGCGGTGATACCGCAGGGGACGACGACGACTTGGATGCTAGCAACGCGCGGCGGAAGCACCAAACCCTGGTTGTCGCCATGAACCATGACCATCACACCGATCGTACGAGTTGAGAGACCCCAAGAGTTTTGCCAAACATAGGTCTTGCTACCCGCGGGGTCATTCGGATCCTCTACAAAGATGTTGAACATTTCCGGACGGGAGAAATTTTGGCCAAGGCAGTGGGACGTTGCGGCCTGAATACCCCGTCCAGATGTCGGGATGAAGCCCTCGAGCGTTGTGGTGTACAGACCGCCTGCGAACTTTTCCTTTTCAGACTTGATACCCGGAATGACAGGGACGGCCAGGAGGTCCTCGTAAACTTGACGGTAGAGATCCAAGATCTGACGGACCTCAGTGTCGGCCTCGGCTTTGGTAAGATGGGCTGTGTGCCCCTCTTGCCACAAAAATTCGCGGGTACGCAGGAACGGCTGGGGGTTCTTGAATTCCCATCGTACGACGCTATTCCACTGATTCAACTTGAGCGGGAGATCACGATGGCTCTTGATCCATTTAGCGTAGTCTATTAAAAAGGATGGGAAGGAACGAACGGGATGTTGTCTATGGCTACTTACAGGGATACATGGCAGTCTCAGAAGTCGGACGGATAGCAATGGGTTCTTCGAGATCGGACTGGCCAGCACGCGTGACCCAGGCAACTTCAGGAGAAAAACCTTCGATATGGTCCTTTTCACGCTCCAGAACCTTTTGCGAGACGAACATGGGAAAGTATGAGTTCTGGACTCCGAGCTCCTTGATCTGCGCGTTGAACCATTCCTGGATCTCTTCCCAGATGTTGTAGGACCACGGTTTGAGAATGTAGCAGCCGCTAACGCTGTAGTAGTCCAACATGTCTGCTTTCAAGAGGACCTACTTCGGTGTCACACGACGTCATCGGTGGATATTCGCAAAGACTCACATTAGTATACCACGCCGCGAAGTCAACCTCCTTTTTGACGCCGATGGCTATCTGAACGGCGCCTTCGATCTTGGCATCCTCCTTCTCCTTGACTGGAGCCTTGGATGTCTGAGCGGCTGCTCCAGCAGAGACGGTCAAGGCGGAAAAGTCCAGCTCTTGAAGTTTAACATCGTCGGTTTGGAGCTTCTGAAGATAGGCAAGGATGTCGGCGCCAGTAAGGAAGATGGTAGAAGACGAGGAGTTGGCATGAAGGGCAAACAGGGAAGAAGAGGTGGCGATTGAAGAATCAACGACGGTTTGAACCCTGGGGAAGGTCTGTTCGTTGAGAGCAAGCGGGGACACTGTTGATAAATTGTTAGTAATCGATCCAATGGAAGCTCAACCGATCATAACAGGATCTATAAAAAAAATTCAAGGTGAACGTAAAATAAGGTAAAGACAGTCGAAATGAAGCCTCACGAGCCCTCTCATGGAAGACTCAATGAACGCAAAGAGTGTTGCAAGAAAAGATTCAGAGGAAAACGATGCTCACAAGAGTCCTTGTCCAAGGAGAAAAATTCTGTCAATAGATCCCCAGACGCCAACCGCAACTCCTTCAGGTTAAGCGCCTTCCCAATCGCTCCTGAGTTCGTTTCTGTCGAATCGCGCGCAATGACAACGAGCGGCACCGGTGTGGCCGTCTTCGCCGTCTTGGGCTTGTAGACAAGAGTTTTGATGAGTTCGAAACCTTTGGGTGTAGATTCGTTAGCGATTAGGGCCTCTTTCCACTCCGCTGGAGAAGTAGTAGCTGCGTGGCTGACGGACGAAGCAGGTTTTATGGAGAGAACAGCGAGAGCGCTGGTGATAGAGTCGAGAGAGGCCATGGTATGTGACTGAAAAGTGAAGGCGCGACGGAAATTAGGATAGAGTGGTACTTTTTGGTGTGACTCGGAATATCCCAATCTGACTCTTATCAGATGGGAAGTCCTGCATCGATTTAGCTGCCTTGCAACATGCCTGGCAGCGAACATAAAGTTATGGAAAAAGTCGTGGATGTTGACGACAGCGAACAACGTTCACGACCCTCGTAATTGATCTAGCCGATAAGAAAAGCTATACTCTAAGTCTATATAACGAAAGCGCGTTTCGTGCACGATCGCGAAACTTCAATGTGGTTATCGGACGACGATCTGAAAGAAACTCTTGCTAACAAGTTACAGGGACCAAGGAAATCGCAACTACGCATGACAAAATCGTTGATCAAGAAAGTTTATGTAAGGCAATATAATTCAGGCGACGGTCAAGACTTGTGGTGCGCGGCGCTTGTGGTGCTGTTCAATTAGAGACCACCACTTTTGTACAGGTGCCAAATTGGCTGGAGGCCAGATTATAATCCCCTCGATTGATGAAAGCTTTGTGGGATGGACATACCATTTTGGCTCCTAGAATGTTACAGCTGTATGCATAATTGTTGTCAGTAAACAAAATAAGGCATTTGCTGAGGGATCTTGTGTGTTGATCCGTGGAAAGGGATGAGGTGAACTTGTTCATGGGCAGAGCACTGCGGAGGGTACCGTGGTGACTCGGTACACAGAGGGCAGACCAATCTCCAAAAAGTGAGAGGGATGCCACACTTAATCCTTAGCAAAATTAGGTTCATCTAAACTTAAGTCTAAAAGCAAAGCAAAGTTAATGATCAAAAGATATAAAGCATATAAATATAGCAAGAATAGAACAAAGAAGACTACACCATAGATATTGATGAACACTTTTAACAAGCCTAATAAGAACAAGGTAGACTTATAAAACTCTATGAACAGTTTCCTTGCCCACTACAACAATGTTCTTATGCCTTAATTTAGAGAGAGGAAAGTCTATCATAGTTCTTGAAGCAGATCACTTCTACAATGGAGCTATCATGAACACTTATGGAAGATAATATATAATGGGGTGCACCATTTATGTGGGAGGACAAGGCAACATCCATCATTGCTGACAACCAGTCATGATCTCATTGAAAGTAATAATATAAATATGATTAACAAACAAAGGCAGCAAAAGGAATTGATGAAATATTAAATGGTGTAAGGATAAAACACACATATGTGAAAAACAGGTGTAAAAGTATACAACCCTTCAGAGCTTAAAAATTAGTAAAAAAAAAGATGGTAGGAGATGTGATCATCTACAGAAGAAAAAATGAGTACTCACATATGCAATCAAGAGAAGTTGCCATACAATGGTAGAACACAAAGCCAACTGCATAGATGACAGCTTAGTCTCTTCTAAATTCCGAGTTGGTCATTGACATACAACATGAACAGCAAAGCAGATAGGCTCACAGATTCCTTCATGATAAGATCAATGACTTGAACAACTCTGAAATAATTTGCAGCAACAGCATCTTTAATAGAAGCAGTGCAAATGACAGTGTTAGAAATGGTAAATTGCTGTTTTATACTATCAGGTTTATTTGATCTTTTTGTATGATAAGTAGAGGACAAGAGTTGACCAGGCATTTTGGATTTAATAGAAGGATGCTTAGCAAATGATGCTCAAACAGGATAACAAGCAATATCAGGAGCTGGTGCAGATGAAGAAAAAGCACAACTAACTGAAAATACATGAGGGCTGGATAATTGAATACATTAGACAGAGAAGTACTAGGAGCAGATGACTCAGACATAATAAGAGTTAAAGCAGACTGTTCACTATAAGACAAGTTCTTTCTCATATAAAGCTAGAAGAGAAGATAACAGCTTGTTAAAATCACAGCAACTGGGGACATTATCTGAGCTGTTCGATGAATTGACAGGATTGTTGGTCATAAGCTAACAATTAATATTGGAGAGAAGTGTGGTAGGAGTAGATGATCTGGATCCTTGCATACTTAATGCTGATATTTCATCAGCAATCTGAAGTATATTGTCTGAGGAAGGTAGCAAAGAGGACTACTTATATGGATCAGGATAACAACTATCATGATTGTCATCTGACCTGTTGATTGGCTCATTGAAACTCACAGATGTAAGTTGACAACCACCAGGGATGAAAGTCTTGTCATCAATTTTTATATATATTCAAATAACAAGAGGAATGTTAAAAATCAAGTTATTAATCAGATACTAATAAGCCAATAAAATATGGAGATAAAACACTCACCAGAATAGTTGAATGAGAGTGAAAGCCAAGGTGATGCATCAACAGCCAATGACTCAACTTAATCCAATGGCTGTAACAATATCAGACAGCAGATCACTTCTCTGAGCAGCACTGAACATGTTCCAAACCACTTGTTCAACAGCAACATATTGAGAAAGTCATTCATCACTTCTTTCTCAATAGACTCCAGGATCCCTGATTCTGCTAACCCACAAGAACTTTTGTGAGCCTCACCCTCATCCCAAGTACATCTTCCCTCCCTTCCTTTATCTCTCACAATTTTTATATTACACCCCTTATCTCCAAGCTCCTCTACTGCCATATTAGCCTCCTTCCTGTAAGGGCAACTTCTGGGGGCTGTGGCTCAGTCACACAGCTGGCAGAGGGAAATCCAAAGTATATTGAGTGTTGTACAGATGATTACCGGTCTA
>JABAKA010016114.1:0-33533 GCA_018857285.1 Termitomyces sp. Mi166#008 | reverse complement strand
CCTTTATTCTCCTTCTTCAGCCCTCCCTTTTGGTCCTACTTTCAGCCCTCTAGCTTCAATCCTACTCTGTCAATAATTCAAACAAGTTCCCAATCCAGCAGACCCAGAAGGAGTTTTCTTTTTAGAAACACCTTCCTCCTTTGGCAATGTTTGGCAACTTCCTAAGTTTGATCATTTTTGGAGATTTGCTCCTTTAGGCTTTTCTTATGGCTGACTGTGGCTTTTGTGTATTGTACAGTTCCTTCCCATGCATCAGAAGCCTCTGAAGCATCACTCCTGGCATAGAGAATCCTCAAACTTGTTCTCTTTGGATTTCCCTCTGCCATGTGAGTAGTTAGACCAGTAGTCATCTGTACAACACTCCATATACTTTGGAAGGCATGCAACCATGTGGAGGTTTACCATGGAAACACTTGCACAGGAGTTCTTCATCAAGCACTGGCATTGAGAGATGTGGTGGCAATGCTTTCCTGAGCTCCTCAATGGATGGTGGTGTTGGGGTAGAAGCATGGTCTTCAATGTTGTCTAGGTGAAGTCTCTCTGCTGCCACAGAGTCATGAAGCAGTGCAGGAAAGTTGACATTGTTCATGTAATAAATGGAAATGAAGTCATAGAGCAAAAAAAAAATGTGCCTGAACATGTCTGCAAATGGAGGATAAGTTTGAACACTGACCAAATGCATGATTTGCAAAGGCCACAAGCACTCACTGACTCCCACTCTACAGTGTGCTTGTTTTCTTGGTCTCAGAGGTGATACTTGAAGCAACCAAGAATGCTGCAGAGCAAAAGTTGGTGAGCAAGCAAAGAAAGGACACCACTTATCAGAAGCTTAGACATCAAACATTCAAAGTTGAAACTAGTTGCTAAGCAAGTGATAGAACAAGTTCAATATGCCACATATCTATGCAATCACAAGGCAAGCACAGTTGTGTGTGAGCACATGTCTAAATTGCTGTGCTGGCCAGGTTTGGCAATGCTCCACCAATAAAAATCAAGCAAGGACAAGTTCAAGATCTTTGGTGAGGGCCCATCAAGTTCTGCTGCTGTTCAAACTCTCATTTGGTCTGATATCCATGCATTCTGAGCTCATCAGAAGAAAGTCTGAGAATATCAACAAGGCAAGTAATAGCAACTGGGAGCCCTTACATGAGGCACTTATCATAGGCTTCAAAGTGGAAGACAAGGAAAGGGCAATGGGAGTTAGATGAAATTAGAAACATTCCAGAATATGGTAGCTAGACAATGCAGAATGGGTCAATATTGAGACTATGAGTGTGGCCTCATACCATCTGCACCATACCACCCCAATATTGCATTTGCAACACACACCATGGAACTTTATACAACTCACCTTTGGTGCCCTTGTATTACAATGCAACTATTTGTCAAAAGTTTGTGTGACTTACATAGTGTGCCATTCAAGTCCTACCTCAGCAAGCAATTCTCCATCACTTACAATGTCTACCTATCCATTTACAAAGAAACCAAGAGACATGTCCAGGCCACCCTTGAATGTGATACACCCAAGTGGAGGTTTTGCCATGCATGTCCTGCATGTACCTACAAGTTGGAAGGGGAGATAAAGATGATATTTGAGATGTTGGTGACAATGGATGGAAATGATTCCCTCAAGCACATCATCCATTGAGAGCTAGCAACAGAGGATGAAAATGGGGAGCTGACACTAAAAGTGTCAAAGGAGCTGCAGGATGATCATAATGTCAATGGATGCTACTATCTTAGCCAGGAGGTGGTGTACCAATGGGTGAAAGGCATACTGCAGGAGATGTTGCCTACAAAGAAAGATTCTGTGAGTCATTGGTCTTCTGTACTAAATTCATTCTCACTATATGAGACTGGGATGTTCCTTGCCCCCTGTTAGCATGGGTTTGTTTTATTAATTGCTGACATGATTCAGAGCAGCAAACTATGCATATCTAGGCCCTTCTATTGGTCATATTCTTTGCCTTATGCCTGACTAAAAGCTAAAAGTGCCAAATATCCCTTGGCAATGGTCAATAAACTCTTACAGGCATTTGGCATTCATCTGGGTGCCAGTTATGACATTGGCTATATGTGAACATGTAGAGATATGATCAGTATGCATTTGATGAATGTAATCAATCAGGATTCAGGGCCCAGTGTGATATGTGAAGCATGCAAGCATTCAATTTCAGTAGTGATTTGCAAGGCTGGGCTCATGAGCCCTGAGCCTGCCAAGCTGAGCCCAATTTGAGCCAAGCCAAGCCAAACCCTCTGATGGGCTTTCCATAGCCCAAGGCCCAGCTCCATTCTCCTCAAGCCCAACAAAAGCCCTGAGCCCAGGCTTGCCTGAGGAAAATTAACACCAGTTCTACCTTAGCATGACAGAGGATGTGTGGTTGGATAATCCCATAAAGATGTAAAGTTACAAGCTTCTACAGCCAGCCTCCAAATCAACAAAACCAAACTTGTCAACCTTATCAATGCCACTTGACATCACACACACTATGAGTGCCAGCATTGTTTGTAGTCAATAACCTGCCCTCCTCTCTAAAAAAACTTGCAGATCTTGACAATATTGGTGACATACAGCTCTCCTCACATCAAACTAGTCATAGGGAAGCACTTGAGAAGGCCAAAGCCTTGAAAAAGACATCAGCAGTTGCTGAGGTTGACCCTGATCACTGTGGAACTGCTTTGTCTCAGTTCAGTGAATACTTATTGTAATGATTTTAGGCCATCTTCCTGCCAGTCTGCCAAGTTAATTCGTTATTGAAGATCCAAGCATTGTGGACCATCTGGAAGCAGATTCTGTATCATTTATTGGAGAAGATGGTGAAGAGGATAAAGAGGATTTTTTTGGTGATGATGACAATGATGTGTATGTAGCAGATATCTAATCTACATTTATCCACTCATGAGCCCAGGCTCAGGCCTGACCTAGCCCAGGCCCAGCCTACTCAAGGGCTCAGCTTGATCATTTTGAAAGCCCAGGCCCTCTCAAACCAGGCCCAAGCCCAGGCTTTTGAGCCAAGCTGGGCCTTGCAAATCACTAATTTTCAGAAAGTACAGCAGCAAGGTCCTGTAACCTGTTAGAATCCTGGCAGGAATATCACACTGTAAGATAGAAAAGTATATAATCCTCAGTTGAATACAAGTGACTAATCTATCATACCTATAAGATAGATAAGTATAATAATCTAAGGTATGATGTCAGAGTCCAGCATATGTGTGATATGTAGTGTGGTTACTTACCCTCAGTTGAATACAAGTGACTGGGGGTATCATATGGTAAGTGCTCATATATATACATGTCTGTATGATACTGTGGAAGGTCAGGGGGGGATGGTCTTGTTCTTGTGCCACAGGAGTACATTCATTGTATTGTTGTGATGTGAGATAGATGGTGCTTTGACTGGGATCCTAACAGAACTAACATGCCTTCAGAGGGGAGACATACCTTTTCACTGTTCATATTAATCTGATACCAGCATGGGCCTGTACATGTCTGCCCTTATTCTTCAACCTTGATAACTAAAATTTGTCCGACTTACCACTCAACAAAATTTTCCTCCTGAGTCAATATCCTTGGGTTGACTAAGTGAGAACACTGCTTTCCAGCACATGATTGTGCTGATATCTTCCACTACTGCAACTATGGTTTCACTTGACTGATTTTTTCCACATATGCATCTTCCCTAGGATGGCTCAAATAAGCACTTCCAGACTCTTTCTCTTCTAGGTCAACTATCATCTTTCAAGTCACAAGTGGAGAGGCATATTTATCTCTCAACCAGTTCCACTTTATGTTCAAGTCAGCACGAGTCACTACCTCTAATTACTCTTAAGCTTGAAGCTTGACACTCATGCCCTTTTAAATGGATGGGGAGTTTTTCCTGCACCATCCTTGGGCCCACTTCATCTGTCAAACTAAATTAAAGGTTACCTCCGCCTCAATGTCCATAGATCAGATCAATTCCTCTCTGCAGCAGAAGCTCTATTACATGACTCTCAAACGTACCTCTCATTCTGGTGCTTTACTCTTTGAGAGTTGTGTGAAATGTGTGTTCCCTGTCAAGACGCAAGGAGAAAATATAGAGCACAACTTCAACCTCGATATAACAAACATTGCACATAAAGTGAGTCTGATCTTCCTCGTTTTGATATTATGATAACATTCCAGCATTCAAATGCATGCCTAGTAAACAAACAAGAGAATCCGTCTTATAAATTCTACACCTTCACATGTTGTAGGCAACCATGACTTTGGCAAACACAGTATCAACGGTGTATTTCATAGTAGCAACTGCTTTGTCAATGCTCGACTGATCGACGGATATATGATCAATTATTTATGCCAATAAGTCTCGTCGGAGGACGCACCGGGGCATGGGTAGTGAACGCACGCATAAAAGTGTCGGCAGATGTCTTCATTGTTGCAATGTCCTGTTTGACAATGGCAGGAATGCCTCTGAGACGAAGGGCTTCAAGGGCTGGCCTGCGTGCCACCATATCTGCTAGGGACTGCAGGAAAGTGGGTTCCAGAATCTCAAGGTTACTAATAATGTTTAGGCAATCATCATAGGAGAATTGAGAAGTGATGTTCTTGAACCAGATGATAGTTAGAATACGAATGAGAGCGGTAGTCTGAAGAGCTACCAACGTTCATATCAGCTGTAGTGTTGGAAATGGCGTAACTGAAATTTAGAGCAGAATAGTGAATCGCCTATGACAAATTTGAATTGAAATTAGAAACATGGTCCTATGAAGTCCTGCAAAGTAGTGCACACCATAGCCTGATTGAATGTCCCACCCCAGATGGAGAAGGCCTGGATCGTGGTGCTAAAGTTGGTCAGGCTGGACCCGATGTTAATTTTGATATCATTTTCAATCTGAGCGACGGTGGTCTGAGCTAATGAAGGAACAGCAAGGGAGACAAGGAGGAAGAGGCTCTTGAATTGCATAGTAAAAATGTCTGAAAAGAGATCTTCGTGACGGTTTGCCAGGCAAAATGCTACGTCCAGTTATATGGGACAAGCAGAGAAAGTCATGGGGTGTCCATGCAGTCGTGAGACCATCCATGCATAGCTTAAGACACAGAAATGAATGGTATTGGCGTCTTTCACGACAATTCTTCGATTATCGGATGCGATACAATGGATCTTGAACTACCTCGGAATTTCTGATATTGAAATGGTCTGACTTACGAGCTGTTCAGGTAATCAGGTGTGTGTATTGGTACGCTGGTGGGTGCAGCAACAAGAAAGATGGAATCTGCGAAGCTCAAATGAATCAAGAAGCCGCAAAGATGTCTAGGCCTTTCCGCCTATCATGTCTTCTCTTTCATTTTACAACACCTTTTTAGCACCAGGAAGCACCTTCAAACAGTGTACCCATAAGTTTAATCCATAATACGACAACACATTACAGACAAATGCAATCAAGTACGCAGTAACCACTATGGCTCGACCCTTCATGTGCTTCCATTCATGCAGGTCCTCTAGTGGTATCAACTACAGTCTTATATCGGATGTATTATAGAGCAATCGGGCATCTCTGCTTTGCAGAAGAAGGAAACTCAAGAGCTAGTATCAGATTGACGTGGCATGAGGGGAAATTGTCTCTGACTTCAAGATTGGTAAGAAATTCAGGTGTTTCATGCATCGGCCTGTCTCTCTGAGAAGTGTGAGATAGGAGATAACCGGAGATGTGGTCACTAGAGAATGCATCGGATGAAGGATGTAACACCCAAATTTGTCGTGAAATGATAGCCTGATAGCGCAGAATCGAAGAGCAGATAGATTTCCATACCTCAGGGCCTCAAGAATATCAAGTCTGAGCAGCAGCTAAATGGCGGTAATTGTCATGGCTTACCTGTAGGTGCCTCTCATATGTCATATAATACCAATCGTTGACCTCACTTATGTTTTGACCTCGACCACAACATTTCGATCCCTAATTCCTAAAAGTGCACCATGAAGTACACTCCTCCCAGGCCCATCACTCTCTCATGATTCCACCTATACCCTCGACGGCTGGCTGGACCGACGATGATGAACAGTGTCAGGCCGGCATAAAATGGAGGAAACCTTCACACATACCCAATTGCGGATGCTTATCTTGCATGTGGGCACTCAGCACCTCGTACTATACTTCTCAGCAGTGGGCACTCAGCACCTCGTACTATACTTTATGTACTCGATATGTACAAGTCACCTCTTGAAGGACATGATTGATCCTCAACTAGTCACAACTACCCGCACACTCAGGCGGTCGAGAATAATAGCGAACGAAGTACATACAATGTATGTGAGGGGTAAACCTCGAGGGAAAAGCTCAGAATCATGATGTTATACACGAAATGAATATGATGTACATTGGTTTCGACACACCGATAAAAATGGGACATCGTAGGATTTCAGCACAGATTTTATGAAATGCCGTATAGAAGCGAGACCCCGGCCCACACAGCATCGACGTTGGCTTGCATGCTAAGAGCTGCCGAACGAACACTCAACTAATTGGTGAATGTATGATCAACCTTACGCGGGTGACAAAACTCAGGAACGCACGCACTGGGACATGGGTGATTAAAGCTTCCGTAAAATTGGTCATAGATGTCCTCATAGCTGTAAGATCCTGCTTTATAAGGGCAGGAACGTCTCCAGGAAGAGAAACTTCGAGACTTGGCTTGCGTGCGACAAGATCTGTCAAGGACTTCAAGAGGATGGATTCCAGGTTCTGAAGATCAGAGATAATCTTGATGCCATCGCCATCCGAGACCTGAGAAGCGAGACTCTAGACCCAGATAATAATCACCATATAGAGGAAAATGGAATTAGAGATAACCACCAACATCGATATCACTTGTAGTATTCGTAAAAACATTATTGAGATTTGTGGCAGAGTAGTGAATGGCCTATGAGAGGTGTTTGGAGAGGGTTTAGGAACACGAGCATGTAGCTTGGGAGTATGTGCATACCAGTGCCTGATCAACTGTGCCACCCAGAAGAATGGGGAAGGCATTGACTGTGGTATTTAAGTTGCTCACGGCAGGTGCAATTTTATTGTTGATGTCGTCCTGAACCGTGGCAACTGTTGCCTGAGCTAATGAGGAAACAACGAGAGAGGCAAGGAGGAGGAAGCTCTTGAACTGCATAGTGAAAAGATGCGAGGGAAATTCACGATAATCTGCAAAGGAAACGCTACGCTAGCTTTATATAAATTAGCCGTGCCCCCATTATCCTCCAGCTCCACTACTCTACATGTAAAACCTCCGGGAAACAATATTCAAAAGTCCGTGATGAGACCCTTGCGGACGCCACAGATATGGCCAATATATGAATTGACCATTATGGCAAATGTGTATTCATGCGGATGATGCGGAACCGTGTAGAACATATCCGCGTGTAAGACATGGACATATTATGAGTCAGATCAAGGGCGGCTATAGCAGAGACAGTGGTAGACGTGGGACATGCAAAAACCGCAAAACATGTAAGACATGAGCATATGTCAGATATGGGCGCATCGTGAGCCATATATGTCATGGAGTTGTATGACTACATGGAGAGGTGTTGTGGTAAATACCAAACAGGGTTTCGAAAGAGTACGAGCGCATGAAAGAGATAGTTGGCATGGGCTGATCCCAGCGGAAGGAATAATGGAACGTCCCGAAAGTTGTTCGCTTGAGGACCACGCGGTTCTATTCTATTCTATCCACCCTATCCCTGAGTGGCACCTGTGTTGTCCTTCATATGCATCTCGGATATGATCATGCATTCGCGGATCTGACGATTTTTAGCCGAGAAGAGTAAATGTTATCATACAATCACCTATTCTGGAGTTCCCTGCTTGGCAGACAGGGAAGACGGTGATATTTGATATCCAGTGTGTTACTGATGCCCTAGATACACAAATTTTGAAAGGATCAAAGTAGTAGCGGCAGGAATATCGTAGGATACAAGCCAATGGACTATGGAGGCATTGAGATGACCGTTGATTAGGATACCGTAGCCTATAGGAATGATAACAGTATCAGGTTTGTATGATATGGTCATCGGTGTTGCCCAGTCTATGGTACGACAACTCATCCTCGTCTTTGACTCATGAGTGTGACTAAATGTCCTCTCTTCTACTCTCAACTTGGACGAGGGGAGCAGCCAATGATGGGATGCGCACAACCTTGCGCAGGACGAGCGCATGCTGTAGACCAAGGAGCCAAGGGATATCATTAACGATAATTGGCTGTGAATGATGCGTTACAGGAAGCGGGAACAAAAATTCGAACATTGTTCAGAGGCAAAGTTGGGTGTGCAGTGTAGCGTTGAAAAATCGGTCAATGGGTCACAATGTTCCACGAGAAATTACCAAGGGAGAATCCAAGAGCTGTATAATGTGAGAATTGTAATGGATTCTAACAGCCACAGTAAAATCTTTCATAGGAGTCCGAGTAAACTTTTGCGACCAACTCAGAGGAAGTACGGCAATATTACATAAGACATATAATTCTGGATGAGCACATTTTTGTCTTCTCGCGCAAGTTGGACTCCGTCGTCATCTCCTCCCGTCCAAATCCTCCTCTCGTCCATGTTCACCGTTTCTTGCTACCAAAATGAATATCAGACCAGAACGGGTACGGTTCATGGTTCCATTTACTCTTTTCCTCGTCATCTCACGCTTGTGTCCTGGACACTAGCGATACCAGTTCTAGAGCGCTTTATCCCATCCAATACTGACGACAAGAAACTGCACTTCGACGGATGTAGGCCGTAAACTTGCAGAATCTCCCCGAAAAGTACGTGATGAAGATTTGTATCTATGCCCGTTTCTTCTCTGGCCCAGTGTACATGCCGAGTTCTCATTTGGCTGTGCGGTGTATGGATATACCACGTAATGACGCCGCCGCAAATTTAGTACGTCGCGGAGGATCATAAAGAGAGAATTGTGGGATATGTGCTTGCGAAGATGTACGAGAAGACGTTCCAGATAACCTGCAAATGAGCATCAGTCATCAGCGAGCCTGGTGCCAACAGGAAATCCATGACTTTACAGAGATGGTGACGGCGGCTTGCGCTTTCTACCATTATCGGAGCTTGCAGAAATGCGCTCTTGAGCAGCTGCGACCGCGTCTGGATGGACGATGGACCCGCACTGGAAGCTGAGGGGTACCATCAGTCATGTTGAAACAAACGACAAGTGTAAGAAGGAACATACCCAGCCGTATTTCAACATTGTACCGCGCTATACCCTTACGAAAAGATGACAGATATATCATCTGAATCAGTCTAATAGATATATGGAAGATACAAAAGAACCTTACGACAAATTTACTGTTTAGTTTTCACTCAACCTGTTCTGAAGCTGGCACGAGTTTTGATAAGAAACTTCGAAAGTTTCTGAAAAACCGATGATCAAATACAATGGATGGCGAGTTAGAAGTATGTAAGATGATATCTGTCAAGTCCATGATAGAGGAGCTAATGTGACAGCGAATCTCAGCCACCTAAAGCTTAGAGAAAGCCAATGTCAATTTCAAGGTATCTTCTACCTCTCTTCTATGGCTCAAGACTGCAACTAGCCTTCAATTCCACTATCCCGCTACTGAAAATGGCTGAAGTGAGTTGCACAAATATAACGTCAAGGGTCTCGTGTATATCAAAAAATCCAGCTACACGTGAATGGATGTACAGGGTCACAACCTTCCATACGTACCGTCAAGGATTTCAAGCCGATGCCCACGGTACACACTGCTCATGGTTGTCGTAATGGTCCGTCCGTGGTGAACCTATGCCTTGTGCCGTATACCAACAATGTATACTATCACTTGCCTCCGAGGCCACATTGGTTATGCTCTGTAAGCTTCTCACCTCATATCCTCGTTCCATTCAACCCGTCCTTCTACTACGTGTTGTCAATAAAAATGGGGAACAAAAAATACGCCAGGTTATAAAGACTTGAGTCCATGGAACACCTTCATCGTCTCTCATTACAAATTTGAGCCTACTTAGTACAATGTTGAAATTCATCATTCTGAGCGTTCTCCTTGCGACTTCTGTTT
Source organism: Termitomyces sp. Mi166#008 (assembly GCA_018857285.1). Classification (NCBI taxonomy): domain Eukaryota; kingdom Fungi; phylum Basidiomycota; class Agaricomycetes; order Agaricales; family Lyophyllaceae; genus Termitomyces; species Termitomyces sp. Mi166#008. The sequence goes on along the minus strand of JABAKA010016114.1, from coordinate 23,491 downwards.
TGTCCACATCATTGACGACTGGGTATGTTCCTTCTTCCAACTTTTGTTTGTTTCAACATGACTGATGGTACTTCTCAGCTTGCAGTGTGGATCTGTGACCCATCCAGACAGGGTCGCGGCTGCTCAGGAACGTATTTCTGCAAGCTCTGTTAATGGAACTCAAGCTCTGAAAGCGCAAGCCGCCTTCACCGTCCCTGTAAGTCATGGATTTCCTGTTGGCATCAGGCTCGCTGATGACTGATGCTCATTGCAGGTTATCTGGAACGTCTTCTACGACCAAAACAACCCCCAAGATGGAAATATTCCGTAGGCATCCCAACCTACTTATCATCTCAATATTCTCAATTATTTCTGCTGCAGAGACGCCGTAATTACCCAACAGATCAAGGTCATGAACACGTACTTCCAACAAATACGTCTATCGTTCGCTGTCACCAGTGTTCGTCGCATTGGAATCCCCTACAATGCGGTACACGGTGCTGCTGATGGTAATGCTGTGGAGCAGCAGCTCAAGTCATATCACCAGGGCGATGCCAGGACCCTCAATATCTACACAGTCGGGTCCGTCTATACAAATCTGGTTACTGTTCTTGTTTGACATTGCATACAGAAAGACCCCTAACTTGCCATATGCCGGATGGTCGTCCTTCCCTTGGGATTATCAGAGAGCTCCAATGGACGATGGTATCGTCATTGATTACGATACTCTTCCTGGTGGTGCGTACGTAGGTATGAACACGGGAAAGGAAAGTAGACAGTTGTATATTTACGGCCTTGCGAAGTTTTGATATTTCTTTCTCCAGTACATGGTTCATGAAGTTGGACACTGGGTCGGCCTCCTCCATACTTTCGAAGGTGGCTGCAGTGGAGGCGATTTTGTAGATGATACCCCTGCCGAGGCAAGTCCTGCATCAGGCTGTCCTGTTGGCAGGGACACATGCGCCGCTCCTGGCGTCGATCCTATCGGTAAGTCCAATCCACCTCATGCTTCGTTGGAAGTTTTCTTACAGACTCGGATTATCAGATAATATGATGGATTACAGTAACGATGCATGCAAAACCCGTTTCACGCCTGGCCAATACAACCGTTTGGCCCAGATGCTCTATAATTACCGTGGAATCAACTTGTATTGAGCGCTTCAGCTGAGACGTAGGCAGATGCGTATCCACTCGATATACATGGTCGATTGTGTATGTGAGCTATATATAGTACTACAGTAAGTATGGAATGATCACGGGCGTACTTTTTGTACTTGGAAGAGTCAACAGTTGCCCGTCATTCATAGGCTGTGCAATTGCTCTATACTCAAAAGGAGTAACGAAATTGTCATTCAGAAATGAGAATGCTTTCCCAAAGGTTTGCTCACACTATATCTGCCATACCCCTACAAAAAGATGGCAGATGTATCATATGAGTCAATCTAATTGATGTCTTAAAGATGCAGAAGAACCTCACGGTAAATTTATATTGTTCAGTTTTCATTCAAACCTTTTTGAATGAAACAAAGCTGGCTCGGCATTATGATGGGCTTCTGAAGTTGACGTCCTTCCTGAACTACCTCTTGTATGCGACTACCTTACATTGTTGGTAACTATGATAAGAAACTACGAACATACAGTAATCCACCTCTGGGAGGTTTCTGCAGAGCTGATATCGGATATAATGGATGTCGAGTTTGAAGTGAGGAAATGCTAATTGTCAAGTTGAAGATGAGCTAAATGTGACAGCAAATCTCAGCCACCTAGGAGTTACAAATTTGGATTCTGATCTAAAGTCCAAACGCTCCTCATACGCCGGGTTCCAGGCTAGCCTATAACTTAAGGAAGTTCCGGTTACGGCTGAATGTTTTGACTTTTCATGAAACTCACTTTCGCCATCTTGGCTTTTGCGGCATGTACCACAAATATTCAGTTCTGGAAATTTGATGTCAAAGGATTCATTTCCAGACTGGTCATGAACAGCATGGCCCTACGACTCCATCTACGGCCATACCCCACTGTTCTATACGGCATAGAGGACTGTCGATCTAGAGGTGAATGGGTGTACAGTGTCGTACCCTCCATATGTATCGCCAAGGATTTCAAGCCAACCGTACATACTGCTGACGGTTACCGTAACGGTCCATCCGCAATATCTATCCCTTGTGACATATACCGACAATGCATACCATCCTATATATCTTATTTTCACCCGTTCCGTTCACCCAGTCGTCCTATCACTTGCAGTTACTGAAGATAGCCAACAGAAAAATACGCCAGGTAATAAAGGCTTGAGTCCATGGAACACCTTCATCGTTTCTCATCCCAGATTCGAGTATACTGGTATAATGTGAACGGTCCAGAGTCAGCTGAAAACTGATAAGATTCGGCGATAAGATCAATCTTTTAACAAAGTCTGACGGTGAGAACGCGTACGATTATCAGCGTTATTGGACGAGCGTCTTGAACACGTCAGTGTGAGTCGGAAGTCGATGATCCAAGAAATCTCGTCCTCTGTTATTCTCTTCTCACAAGCGATCTTGGAACGAGGGCAATTTTTCGTCTGGGAGCATTGTGCTGGTCGTCTCGTGCTCGAAAGACGCTTCTTTCACTTGATCGAATGAAGGAGGATGGAATCCGGTTAAAGTACATGCACTGTGCTATATGTCGGCCTGCTAGAACTGATCTAGAAATTTGTTCAGCCTGCCCTCATGTTCAACGTTCAATGGTCCTCGGGTGGACCGCACAACATCACCCCTGGCTGAACCGACTCACCAATTGCATCAACTTCGAATATTACTATGAGCTTGCGGTGCAGGCTGCCAGCATACTCGTTTGGGCTACTACGCCATCCCTACCCCTTTCCTATGCCTGGGGTCGGCGCTCGCACTTTCCTTCACCAGCCCAGGCACCAACCGGGAATTCCTTTGTCTTATCAAAAGCTTCGCGTGTCACACTCTTACCACCACCTCTTTATCGATTATCTACCGTGTGCCGGCCGTTGACCCCGACTCTCCCACCCATCGACTACTCAAGCTCGAGCTCGGTTTGCGTTCAGGAGTGCATATTCGTCGCATATATTCTATATCGATTACTTTCGGACGACGCGGAACGCAGTCTGCCACTATTTTTCTTCATGATCCCTTGCTGCTCCTATCCCCGTGCCCGTGCCATCGGCCAAAGACAGCCCTGAAATCGCGTATCCTTCGCAGGCACTCACCATCCCGAGCCTCCCATTCTCCGACGCCCGCTCTCCCCTTTGTATCCTTATGTCACAGAGGAGATGGTTGAAGTTGAAGGTGCTCGTTCTTGGAGATGTTTTACGGCTGGGACGGGGAGGGCGAGGTCGGTGAGGGAGGAAGTCAAGAGAAGCATGAGCCGAGGGTTTTCAATGAAATTGCAACGTTAACTCGATGTCAGCCGTCCGCGTCTACGCTTGGTGTTCCTTCCGCTGTTTACTGCTCAGCATTTATTTCTTCTTCGTGAATACCCGAAATTTGTTCCTTCTGTCAAGATGCATATGGGCATACGGAGAGGACTGACTCGTGGGTATACATCAATTTCGTTACCCAGCCATAAGATATCTCAGTCTGGTAGCAAAATGTTGTCATCAAACCCCAAAATCCCAATAACCCTCCAAACAAAGTTCTCTAAAAACATGACCAGCCTCCCATCTATTCACTGCGCCAAATGTCACTTTCCCCGTTGAAGCGAGGCGAGGTATATATTCTAATGGCAACGGGTCCGCTTCAGTGGTTATCGATGGGAAACAGATGTAGACGGTGATGGTCTTCAGATGAGCCATTTTGATCAAGGCATCGGATAAGGAGTTGTCGATTAAAGTGCGGTATAGCTTGACCACGACAGGGTCATCTGCGCTCGAAACTAAAATGACTGCCAGGTGCTCAAGTGTCTCCGGAAATAGCGTACGATTGATAGTGTCGCTGATAGTCCACACGTCGCCATAAATTAGTGAGCCAACATATATTACGGTGTTGAGGCGTCGTAAATGTCGAAGGTCCAGGAAGACGGCTTTTTTGATTGACACCATCAATCTGTCGCCATCTCCCGCGTGTAATTGAGGACTCACCATCATTGCTGCGGCATGATCGCCTCACAAATCTTTCCAACTGGCTAGCCTCGGTGAATAATCTATTCAATATACCACCAGAGTGGGCATCCATTGTGCCCTCGATAGTAATTTTCCGTACTGTGTTGAAGCTAAAGGAGCAATCTGGGTCCCCGAATAGAGCAGCCATTGCCGGTATATCTGTGTTCCTGAGGGAGAGATACTGCAATGCTGAAACAGTGGCATGGCATGTATATGGACGATTCAGCGGAAGATGGCGGAAATCAAATCTCAGTGGATAACAGTCACTGATGAACAGAGAGTGTAAACCAGGCGCAGCGTTTTTCAGTATGCTGAGTGGGAAGGATGAGCCATGAAGGCTTAGGTGGAGGGTGCGGAGGCTGGGTACGGATATGAGTGCCTCAAATGATCCACGTGCATCGTCCGGAATACAGCCTATCTCCATGGATACGCCATGTAGACCACCGTGAGTGGCCAATAGTTGCAGCAGCATTGGAAAACTCGAGCAAGGTACCATACAGCTACTCAAGGGAATGAATAGAAACTTGATTACAGAGAGTAGATGAGGATTGTTGAGTAAGAGGCTATAGAGGCGTCCAGATGGTCCGTCATTATGCCCTAGCTTGCGATCTTCGTAGTCGTGAAGCGTTATGGACAAGAACAATTGCTTTCGGCTCAGGTGAAGGAAGGTGGTAGAGACGATAGAGCAAGTACGCAGGGTTTGGGTGTCACCTTCGAGGTGATCGAAAACATGGCCCAGAATGTCGAAAGGGAGTCCTACGTCACTCATAATGGCGAATAGATTGTGGTTCCGGATTCGAAACGATTCATGATCCAGGTTACTTATACTGAGGCGTAATTGGTGCACGTGTCTATGATTTTTTTCTCTTCCACATAATGAGCTGAACCAAGTCGCCGATTGGAGGCTTCTCTGGATGAACTCCAATGGCAGAAAATGAGTCAAAACGCAGCATCTGTTGGTTCCGGTCACAACACTCCGCTTCGAGATCAATATTCATGCTTCCCCACAAATCATTTCGCGTGTTTGACTTGTCGATGTTTCGATTGTTATATCCGACAATGGCTTCGGGCTTCGTCGAGCGATTTGTGTTCCTTATCACAAGCACTTTATCGTCCTTTGATGTTGAACGGACGAGCTTCGGTGCTTTCCCATGGAACACAGAGTACCCTGGCAGTATGGAAGGCTGATGCCAAGATAGGGATGACAGACGCTCTAGGAACTGTCGGTGCCGTATCGATCAGCACACGAAATAGCAACGTAAACGCAATGTGGAACTAATAGCACTGTAGATTCGGAATTCGAAGTTGAATGTGTCAAATCGCAATAGAAATTCGAGATCACGGAGCATCATAGTCCCAAACTAACAGATTCTCAATGCCTGCATGTTTGGGTCTGCCTATTTTCTCCACCCATCTCACGATTGATGGACTACACTTGCACATCATCTAATGATTCAGGAAATGGGTATGGAAGACTGACTCAGAGTTAACGTTCCTCAGGGGTTTTCAAATGATTGATCCGGTCTGTAGGAGGAACATTCAGTAACGGTACTGCTGATCGCGGTATTCAAAAGGGATACGTCTTTGCATGCGGCCTTTGTTCCACCGACTGAAATGGTAGTCAGACTTGCTGTCACGGTTAGACACAGGATCGGTATGAGTTCCAGCGTAAACAACATGACGTACCCGTTCACATTGTGATCCGCCTCCATGTTCCGAAGGTTTTCCTTCACGCTCAGTATGCCGGGGTCCAAATACGTCTACCTTCCAAACGGCGTGCACAGGGACTCAACGATAAAAGAAGGATGCCGGTTCACGGGATTAGGCCATTTTAGGGGCATGTTGAGAAGGATAGTTCAGACGTGGGAGCAACCGCTTTCTGAAACACTCGACATGACGAGTGAATTGCTATCATCCTCATGCGCAGTCCCTGCTTCTATTACGCTCGGTGGACACGATCCAAATACGTCCACCTGCAGAACCAAACGGTGCACACAGGAGCTTGGCATTAGTATACTCGGATGTCGGCTCTACAATGTATCGGACTTGCTGATATCAGCGAAGGAATGATTGTGCGGCATTCAGGAGACACAAGGATAGAATGAACTGGTTGCTGGTGCGGGTTGTGGGGGTATCCGTTCCAGCCGGTATACGTCATTGATCATAAAAATTCAATGACAATCAAAAATGAGCGGGCGTATTTGGCGGTGGTCTTTCTTGAGTCTTGTCCGAGCAGAAAGAGACTCAGACTCAGATACAGCATGAGAGCTGCATCAGAGATAGAGCTCCCGGATTGTGTGGTGGAAGAGGAGGAGGAGGAGTAAATTATACTGACGTGGTCTCCAATTGGAACGATCAGTGAATACTGGCAGGATATCTACTTATCTAATCGGTAAGCTACGTGATCCATATTGTTTCTACCTGACCTATCTGTACATCCCTCCATGATACACACTGTGGCCATCGGAAGATTCGGAATCAATCTGGTGGAGGCTGTACTGAGTCGGAAACTGAGCCAATACCGACGAGAATGTCTTCTGTTTCGCTCAAGGATGTTGCTCACTGCCAGCTCCCCTCCAACGTCTTTACCAACGATGTACTATCAGATTTCGACCTCATGCCCCCCTCCCCTCTCTCTCCGCCGTCCAAAAAAAAACACGAAGCTAGCGCACTCCACTCTCACTCACTAGATCATCCTCATTCTCAGAGCTCACCTTCCCCATCTCACTTATAGCTTGACCAGGCTGTGTCTCGACCCGTCCTGACCGGTCAGTATTAATATTGTTGGACTGTCAATTTCTTTGTCTTATCTCATCGGCTTGTTGATTTAAAATATTTGACGTTAAACGTACATATTGATTATAATTGACGTGCAATTTTATTGATGTCATCTTGCGCTTCCGGCAGCGCAAGTTCGGCATTAGCACTGCTCTCGCTGATGCTCTGCGACACTCCGGAAGACTCCTGCATCTCAGAGTTGACTTCTTTGGTGTTGATCTTGTGCGTTCCAACCACACTTTCCACTTGACTTCCCGTATGTGCAGACGCAAAGAAAAGATTTGTAAATGTTCGTTTGTCGTCGGTTGCAGCACTTGGGTTTCTTGACCTGCGTATATCCCGGATAGCTGCGATGAACGACTAAGGATACCCTCAACATATACGCCGTATGTGGACATATAAGTAGGTACGCACAGGATCACCAGCAGCGAGAACTCCATAGGCGAGTGTACGTAGTCCATACAAGACGAGATCTGTGTCACGACTTTGAGCTTGGACTCAGATAAGTTGATGTTTTGCGTACCAAGGACAAGCAGCCGAAAGTCCTAGCAAAGACTATTTGAATGTCTGATAAGTAGCAACATTAAATTGAGCGCGTTACCAGTTGAGTATTGACTCCCACTATGCTCATATTGAGATCAAGAATCACGGTTGAAAAGTTCATGAAGAGCGAGACAATAGGGTAAAGAGCTACAAAATGAGTAAGACTCGAGAAGAAATATACAAAATCGAACGAAAATACTCACCGATACGGAAGATGATTAGCCTGTACCTAGGATCCCGGGTCAACAGCGATACGCCTCGATTGCTCATCGAGTTGGTCATCCTTTCCGAAGTGGGCCTGTTAGCAAATGCTGTCCAAAAGCTGAGTTCTCGCTAAAAAAAAAAAAACCATTCAGTCAACCTCAGTAAACCTGTATCATCCAAAATGGAGTAGCCTCACCGAAACGCGGAACAGCCAGAATATGACATAGAACGAGCAGATTGCCTCTGTGGCAACGGCAAGAGATATCCAAAATGACTGAGTGGCAATGATCCAGCGCAGACGAAGCTCTTGGTTTGCATTGCTATACCAACATGTAGCACTCAGGTCGTTCCACCTATAAGCATAGACATAAGCCCAAATGGGCGTCACACGTCGAGCAGTGAGCTTACCCAAATTGACCTAGTGCCATCGTCGGTACATTCAAAGCTAGGCTGATGACGGTCGTCACTATCAAGTAATACTTCTCGAGCTTGTTACCATCGCAGCCAAATGCCAGAACCAACCTGTAAGACATACATTAGAACCAGAGAGTCCCAATTCTGCGGAACTTTACCCACATGAGATTGAAGGCGATGGACGTCGTAAAATATGTAGCGAACATTAAGGTGAGCTTGGATAATAGGCTGTTAGAACGGTATCCAGATAATGACCCGACGTAACGCACGTTAACTGCAAAGGCCCCTACGTTGCACCCCACACCGGGACTTGTTGGTGTAGCTGCATATGCTATGCCAAAAAGCACACTGTCGATAGGTCAGCCACAGAAAGGAGAGAAGGCACGAATCTCAACTGACTTTGAAATGAGTGAGTAGACTAGTAATCGGAAACTCACTCGATCAAAACACTTTCGAGCGATGGGCGAAAGAGCTGCTAGTCCATAGGCCATCAGAACTAGGCCACATATAATCGTTCCGGGTATTGTACATGCATACGCAAGAACGCCGCTATGGATAGAAGTTGCGAGTAAGTAGTGAATCCGTCCTAAAAGAACTTGGGAAACTCACGCGATGGCGATTTGGGCGTCGGTGATTGTGGAGGCGTCTTGGGACATGGGTGGTAAGAGGACCGGGGATCGGGGGCAAGAAATTTGAAAGGATGCATGGACGATATAATATATAGGCAAAATATAGATATGCCTTTTCAAAGATAGCAACTCCGAGAAAATCGGTCCACGTCGAACCACTGGAATCACGTCAAAGCGACAGATTCTTGATACATGCTTGCATCGAATTCTTCAAGATGGAGCAGTATTTTGTACAAAGTGGGAAACTTGGACGTGCAGGGGTAAGTCAGTCTGGAAAAAATGGATATTGTATACTCGGGGCTAACCCTCAAACCACATCGTGTCGCAACGATAGACCCTTGATACGTGTTGTGTCGCGTTGTTAAAAATAGAACAATATCCTGTACGACGTGAGAACCGCTTGGACTTACAGGGCTAACACGGTGGAGTCGAGAAAGACTGGTGCGACTTCTTCTGGCATCAAGGAGGAAATGATATCATAGTATCGCAGTATTTACAACAGTTCGCAAGAGAAGCCATGTAAAGATGTTGGACATCGCGCGCCAGGAGGGGCGTATGATGGTGTTGAGACGTTTGATCTCTTGTTGGTATAAGCCGAAGATATGCGCTTCATATTATTACATTGGATTCATCAACTGTAAAACAGTTTCCGAGTCGGAAAATGAGTAAAACGGATCACCGATTAAAGAACTGCACAAGCCTGGGCCATCGTACACTCTCAAACAAAAAGTCACTTCTCATTGTATACTTCATCCCCCTGATGACCTCTTCCCCACTATGAACGAACGGCTTCTGTTCAAAGATCAACACTCTCCCGGCCTTTGGCTCGACATCGAAGAAATCGCCATCCTCGCCTTTCTTGCCGAATATCCGTGTCGCGCCGCCGGACAGATCATCATCATTCAGGTAGATTTGGACTGTCACCCACGACCGTCGCCCGTCCGGCAGCTGCAGCTGTCCATCGAAATGGGGCTTGAAATAGTGGCCTGGGCCGTAACGAAGGAAGCTAAGCCGTTCGTTAACCCTATTCATTCATTCATTCATTCGATGGACTACAACCAAAAACAACGGATGGAATTACGGTTACTTACCCAAGAAGTTTCCACGTCTTTGTCACGAACCCCGGCATCCCAACAACGCGCTCCCACTCCGATCCCGGCCCGATCTCCCTGAGCTCCTCAACATGCGGAAGCAGTCTCTGCGTAAGCTCGCTAGCAAGCTCCTTGTCAAAAAGCAGGATCCGATCGTTGTTCCTGACCTCCTCGTCCACGCGCTCCCCACGCGGCGTCTGTATCATCGCCGTGCGCCATTCGGCCGACGCCTCGGCCCGCGCGATCATCGCGGCGCATTCGGACGGGGTGAAGACGTTGTCGAGGACTTTGATGAAAGCACCTGGGAAGTCGGTTGCGATGATGGTGGAGGAGAGGTCGAGGGGGCAAGCGACGGGTGCAGAGGGTCTGAGGACGGTTGGGGTGTGTTTTTTGGGCATTTGTAAGTGTGTTAAGGAGGGTAGCGGCGCGACAGAGTGAGGAAGTGGAGGCCATATATATATAATAGAGTTGAGGCGAAGGCTGTGCGACTGCGTGGACGGCAATTATTGGAATTAATGATTCAGTGTTGATGATATCCATTGATACCCGAGAACCGACAGGAAGTCTATGTATGCGAGAATGGTGAGCTTCGTTTCGCAGTAGACGCCAGAACCTTGCGTCTTCGTATCCTCGCGGTCCCTCCGGTGGGTGCGAGTCATTTTGTAGGCGGCCAAAAGCATTGCACTGTGGGTGAGGGACACATTCATTGTGAGTCAGACCGAGATAAGTATGATGATTCAATTTCCCCATTCAAGGTCTCTGCATACATGAGGTCGGTCGTCGACGTTCCCCCTTTTATTCTCCTCTTACTTCCCGCTATTGGGAAATGAGGCCTCTCACCGCGCTTTGGCTTGAGAGTCATAATGATGACCGCCATGACCGGAGAAGTCTTCATAAGGTCTGAAACGCTGCGTGAGATTTTCTTAGAGAGGGAGCTCAGGTGGAGCGTAACGAAGAGTCTCGTGGGCCATGAGGAAGGAAACAGAGTAATTCGTTGACTTTGGTGGGTATCGAAACAATTAGGACTTCAGGAAAGAAAGAAATGCAAACGACCACTTGCCTGAGCATTATGTCGTAGATACGTATCTATGGCGCTCGATCGCGCCCTCCATGGCCCTTCCTTCATTTAGAACAGCTCCACGACGTAAGGTAACAGGTTCTGGTGAGTCGTCTCCGCCATTTCGTGGTCGAAAGTTGAGGCGCAAAATCCTTGTTGTAATTGAGGACGTCGACTGAGTGTTCTAGAAGACAATGAAGAAGCTGAAGCGTTTAGTGATGCTGGTAGGCATTGAAAGATGCCGACGACCACTGACCTTGAAGCTATGAACTCTAGACTCGAAAGCTCCAACATTTATCCCTCGCGGAGATCATCAAGTAACCGTCCACGTGGCACATCAAATCGGCGGCGATCCCTGATATCATCTAGCCGGTCCACCGGTCGCCCTTCAAAACATATTCCGGTACCGAAGTGGTTTCAGAACTTGGTAACTATCGCTTCCTGCGAGGCAAAAGTACCGCCGGTCACATACACAAAAGGATGGCACAGCAACCAGGGCGGCTATCACAGGTCATCAACCACGACGATGAGGGTGAACAGCCTTTCCGCTCGACTCCGATCTCAGCATTTCATACTTAAGGGTCCTCGAAAAGTTGTCCCTGAGCATAGAATGACCAGTTCCATTGAAAGCCAAGAGTTTTCCTCCTTTCCCCGCCATCCACCACCGCGCGGTCGAGCATGCCCTGGGACATTCCAGCTCTGCCTGTGCGACGTGGGACCGACGACGACTGTCTCGCGCGGTCCGTTGAGGACGCTTTGAGGATATCGAAGGAAATCGATGAGGAGCTGTTGGCGTCGAAGAAGGCTCGGGAGAAGGAGAAGAAGAAACAGTCGATTCAGATTCTCTTACTAGGTGCGTCGGGCGTCTGTGTTCGTTACGTTGCATGAGCTGAACAGATGTTTATGTAGGACAATCCGAGTCGGGAAAGGTAAGGAACACTTGTTCTTGTGAGTTTAAGGTGCTGATCTCCGTCCCCTCAGAGCTCTGTTCTGAAAAGTACGTTCCATTCAATTACAGTGCTCATCACATCTTAACCGCGCCTTCAGATTTCCAGCTAGCCTTCGCACCTAAAGAATTTGAAAAGCAACGCTTAGTCTGGCGAACCATAATCCAACTCAACCTCATAATGTGCGTTCTCTCTTTCCCTCTTCTACATATTCCATTCCATTCCACCTCATCCCATCCTCCTTCCCCAGGTCTCTTAAACTCATCCTCTCAATCCTCTCACACGAATGCGAACGCGAATCCACCGACTCCTACCCCACCCCTCCAACTCTAACACGCGACCTTCGCCGCCGCCGCCTATCCCTCTCCCCGCTGCTCTTCATCCAACAAAACCTCATGCAGCTCATCTCGCCCGGGACCACCGAAGACCATTATGACGTGTGCGTGCGGCCCGGCAGCCACTGGAAGAAGCTACTCCGCGAGCGGCTTCAGCTCTCGGAGGAGGATGAGGGTGAGGACGAGGGAGACGGGCAACGCAGGAATACGAATCGCCGCTCGCATAATCCGATGAATAGGGAGATCGACCCGACACCGGTGCTTGTGGCGTCGAAGAATGATATAATGGCGCTATGGGGCGATACGCAGGTCCATGCGGTGCTCAAGAGGAGAGGCGTGAGGTTGGAAGAGATGCCGGGATTGTGAGTGTCCATTTTTTTCGTGGTCATGGATGTGGTGAGAGCCCCCGTTGATCCCGTCCCGTAAGTTTCTTGGACGATGTAGAGCGTATTGCGGATGAGAAGTATGTGCCGACGGATTGTAGGTGTCTGGACTGCTCTGCGGAGACGTACTCAATGTTCTTTTTTTTTTCCCCTTACTACAGCGGATATCATGCGTGCGAGGATCCGTACTCTAGGTGTCGAAGAGCACCACTTCGTCATTGAAAAAGGTACGAGCTTCGTACGACTTTGATTCAACAATATATTTATCCCGTCGTTCTATTGAATGAAGGACTGGACGTGGGATCCGAGGTGTACATCATCGATGTTGGAGGGAGCCGATGTCAGGTATCTAACTCGCCCCATTTCCACTTCGTTCTCCTAACGTTCAACTCACTCTCGCACTTATCCATACCCAGAGACCGAAATGGATTCCGTATTTCGAAGATGGTACGTTACTGCTACATGCAAAAGCAAAAACAAATGGGAATAGCATAGTGTGACAATAACAGTCCAGACGATTCTCTTCCTCGCGCCTCTCACGTTCGACCGGGCATTGGAGGAAGATCCTGAGATTAACCGACTCGTACGTGTGTCCTTGATGCCTTTCTTAAACCGTATACTCATCGATAGATGATAATCACAGGAAGACAGCCTCATGCTCTGGCGAGAAATATGCCGCAACAAGATCCTCGCTAACGCGACCTTGATTCTCTTCTTCAACAAGGTAGGTTTTTTCTTTCTTGGTTTCATCGGGATATCGAAATACCTGTCATCGTGGATTTATAGACAGATGTTCTCCGCCGGACGCTCGCAGCTGGAATCAAAGTAAGGACATTCGTCCCTAGCTACGGAGACCTCCCGAATGAAGTTGCGCCCGTTACGAAATGTTAGTAGTACATATATGCGTTCTTTTTTTTTATCGAGAACCGGTTAATAACTTTGTCATTGTTCACTACAGATTTCTGCGACAAGTTTCGCGTGTATCATGTTTGTTGTGTTCTTTTTTCCTTTCTTTTTTTTTTACGTGGGGAGACGACCACACTCACCCGTGCTTTCCAGCGGAAACTTTCGCCCCTCCATCGTCCATTCGTGTTTCACGAGACTTCTGCAATCGTGAGTAAACCTTTCTTGTGTGTTCTCTTTCCGTAGCATTGGCTGAGTGAGTAATGGATGCGGATATAGGATACGTCTTCGATGGCTGCGCTGCTTGTGGGAGGTATGTTTCCGCGCGTCCCCTTTGCTGGCTATGTACGTCGTCGACTTATGGGATTATGACAGTTCGGGAGACGATTTTGCGCACGTATTTGAAGCAGGGAGAGATAATTTAGCTTATATGAACTCTTGATGCGTATATCTCTTGATTATACCATCTTTGTACTATATAGATATACGGTCTTCCTCTTTCCGTTTTCTGTTTTCCGTCCGCCAGCTTACTGCCCTCTAAACAGCTCTCAATATAACTGCACCTTCTACATCAACCACTCAACGGACTGTTCCATTGCGCATATATTCCCTACTGTGGAGGCTGTTCATTCGTCAAGGGCCTGTCAGTACGCCAGCGGCGTCGAAGGCGGACGAACCATGTGCGACCTTGGGGGCTACGTGACCACCCTAAAAAAAATTTCTGTTAACCTGGATTCGAGGAGGATGGGACAGCGATGGAGGGGCGAGAACGAGCCCTCTCGATTGGAGGGTCGCTGAGAGGATGGACTATGCAAGTAAGTTCGATCATGAAGAGCAAGTCGAAGATGTTCTGCAAATTGTCGGGGGAAAACGACGTGACAGGTGTGATAGTAGACTAAGCATGGCGCTAACCGCGCGGGTACTGCTGGCAAGCCAAAGAGAACGTCTTTGCACAACTGGGCCGCGGCGTGAACGTGAAAGAAGAAAAGTGGACGCCGACGAAGGGGTGTCGATTGGAGCCCATTGTTGAGCAGTCTTCACCTCGAAGCTTGCGTCGCAGATTAGCTTGGAGATGCCAGGCCCCGAAGACAGTGGCGTAGCCGCACCCCGCCGCTTTGGCAGATAGATTGGCTTTCATGGATGCTCGACTGGAGGTCATTGTAAAAACAAATACGTTGATCATGAGCCAGCTCGGGCTCAGGGAAAGAACATGGTTCGTAGCGGCGCCTGTAGTATCGTCCGATTCTTGCGCTTGCTTTTAGCATGGGAGGATTCTGAGAGAGCAACCAGTCATACAGCGAGAATTTGCTCAATGCCGACGGCCACCTCTTACTATCATTTCGGATCAACGGGCACTAGAAGCAAGCATATATTGAGCACTTCTTTTTTTCGTCAACTTATTATCTTCAAGGCTGGCGCTTACCTCTAGCTTGTCCGGTGACGCAGCTGCAATATCCGCAGGATCTTAGCCGGACGCGGAAGGCTTGGCTCATTCATCGAAGCGTGATACCTCAGCACAAACCATACTACTGCAACTAATTTCTGACGCTGCGGCTTTGCACGGTGAGTAAGCTTTTATCTTGGAATCTCACCGATTCTCAATTTCTCCATGTCAGACCTTATCTACTCTCACACTACGCTATCGATATAAGAATAAGCTCTGACCATTATCGACGAACGTCCCGTCCCATCCCAATTTCTATTCTTTCGCAGCTATCTAGTCATCAATAAGCGCTAACCGTTACGAACCTCAAGTTTATCGACTGACCGAATGAATGAATGTGCTTACAGGCATCGGCCTATTCTTCAGCAACCTCATGCTATGACTCGCCGTGATACAAGACTCGGAGGAATCTAACAGAGCGTCAAGGAGCGTCAAGCTGGGGCATAATTGTGTCAGGGGTTGTGTCCGCGTGGACATGGGCTGCGACGCTGGTTGGTCTTTCACTCAAGTTCAATTTCACCTTTGACTGACAGACGGTTGACGATACGTAGCTACAATCAAGATCTCGAGCATGGTGGTACAGCGCTGGTGCGATGATTCAGGTTTTGCTTTTTACCCAGGTACGTGCTCGAACGGCGCTGTCGACTACGCATCTCAAGCTAGCAATGATTTGCCTTTTAGATCATGGCGAAACTGATGGGGAAGGCTCATGTACGGCATCCTTTGGTTCTGTGCGTTTATCCTCAATGTTGATCGGTCGTATTGAATTTCGAAGTGACTGATCTCTCGCTACTATTACCTTAGCCTCACGCTCAATATCATCATTTCCTCGATGTTCATGCTCAGCGGCTCCGCAACCGTGACTGAAATCGCCATACATCATCCTGCCTCTTACCTCCCCCTCTCCACATTCCCAATCATAACCTCGTCCCACAGGCAATGTTCCCCATCCCTCTCGGTGCTGCGATCATGCCGGGGGCATGCGCACTACCCTCCACTGCGGCTGGTCCATCTCCGCTTCTGCTGCGATCATGCCGGGGGCATGTGCACTACCCTCCACTGCGGCTGGTCCATCTCCGCTTCTGCTGCGGCTACGGTGCTCTTAGGTCGTGGGTATAACGACTATGCTCCTTCTGTATCTTCTTGGTGGTTATGTCTACTGCGGTCTCCTCGATTCTGATTTGTGACGTCTACAAGGTCCGTTAATGTTATCTCCGTGCAGAGATGTGCGACCGAGGCCCAGATTCTCTTTGTCTTTCTTCCTGAGTTGCTGCTCGTCCCTTTTCCCGGCCGTCCTCACTCCTCCCGATGTAACCTCCCACCAACTTCGACTTTTTCTACTACCCACGCCATCAATGCCCCGCACCATCCCCTTTATACGCATAGAATTGATATCGGAACCCGATGACAATGCCGAGGTCGAGAAGACACGACAACGACAAGAAGGACAAACTCGGCCGACATCGAGACCGAACCCGCATTCGTGAGCGACATGACGGCCACTAGCCTCTCAGAAGACTGTAACCCTCCCCTCCTTCATCCGCTAACCACTACCCTCGCAGATTTTAACAGCGCTGACCCTCATTCCCCTTCCTCTTTTCTTCACCTGCATAGGGTTGTGCTTGGCATCATATGGGTGCATTCTTTTTCGTGATGATCGCGTTTAGACTTGGGGAGTGCTGGGAGAAAGTTGTTAGGGATGTGTTTCAGGCGGGTGGGAGGCGGATAAGAAGAGACGGTGAGGGTGGTGGTAGTGTAGGATGTGGGGAGGGGGGGGAGGGGGGGGTTGAGGGTGTGAGATGGGGGATTCAACCGTTCGGGACCGATGCGGACTTTGTTGATATATTTCGTATAGACGAATCAATGCACAGGCAATCGAAGCCTTCTCATGATCTTACCTGGATGTATCACATTGAAGTATGCACCATCAGATCAGTTTTCTCGGCTATGAACACTGCATACGAGAGACACGTACAACAAAGATCGCAGTAATTTCAAGTTTTGGTTTCGAATTTCGTTTGTCTTGATGTTGTGTTGTCGATTTGAATTCAGAGGAACGGACATAATCAAGTGTCAAATGTCACACCATATATGTGAGTATTCATAGTACATACCGACCACTTACATATTTGGCTCGATTTCGCCGACATCTTCACATCGTACCTCTATTTGGATAGGAAACGAGTAAAACATCAGTGCATCTTCCTTGAAATTCTGAGATTATGCGGATGCGCGAGAGTGAAAATTTTATCTGGTGCTCAGAGATACAAGTGCTCACTAGCGACTCGTGCGGTCAGCTGTAGATCGTGTGGACTAGTCAAAGTATCTTGTCCACTTTCGTTACCAAGTTTTCCGGCAACCGATGGCTCAGGCTTAGCGACGCACAGCAATTTTCCCACTACATCAGCGAAAGTATATAGCTGTAGTGAAGTTCACCAACGAACATGTGCATGTAATCGCTGTATCTGTCGATTTTCTTCAAGTGCATTAAGAAAATGGTACAGTTCACTGGTGCTAGGCTGTCCAAGAAATGGGTTGGATGTCGTTGAGCGCCACCAATATTTCAGCACGTGGCACACAGCTATTCCCATGGATCAATGATGGACAAGAAGGCGGACAATCTTCTGTTTACAGCTCAGCAGTCACACAGCAGCTCAGTAATTTATCATGCCGTTACGGCAGACGGACATCTACGTGTCAGACAGTGGTACATCGAGAACATTATATAGTCTACTCTCGCGTATATGGAGTTCTCAGTTTCAAAAAAGCCCTTTCACCTCACTTGATGCCATCTGTGCTCTAGTCTTGTCATGGAGCCTCCATCTCCTCACTCTATCCATAGCGAGGTCGTGGAATACCTAGACGTTGGATGGAGGCCAAATGTAAGACTGCATCTGTTCCAATGAAAATTACTGAACAAGTTCAAGTCTACTCGTTATGACCATCGATCCAATCCTAATCAATCCAATCACACATCGACTAGATTGGCCCACCGTCTTTCCCTTCCTCACCTCTCCATTCCTACAAGACGACCACGTGTAGATGACATCTCTCCGAATTTAACACCAGAAATATCTCCCTCTCCTACTCCACACACTTCCCAGACCGAGTCTCCTGACACTCCCTTATCAATTTCACCGATTTCAGGAGTGGTTGATTTGACAATGTCAGTGAAAACCCTCACTGAATCACCGGTAACAACAGGTGGCTTCTCAGATATTTACCGAGGAGCATGGAGTCGTAGAAATGGCGAGACTGTCATAGTAAGCCATCTTACAAGGTTCACCTAGTACTTCAAATGAATCACTCACTCTGTGACAGGTTGCTGTCAAGCTCCTGCGTGTATTCTCTGTTCACCAAGACCATGTTTCCGCTCGAAAGGTTATCCTTCCGATGCCTGTTCGAGAAAACGCCTCATACCTTTTTGTAGCGATTGAATTGGGAAGTTTATGTCTGGCACCGCCTTGAACATCCTAACATTGCACGGCTTTTTGGCACGTCATATCATATGTCTGGTCGACCATCAATGGTCATGGAATGGTACGAGAATGGAAATGCAGCGGACTTCCTCCATGGACCGGCTGGTGCTATTGCGGATAGACGTGCCTTAGTATGTGGCTTTCTATAGACATAGATCCCAATCTATTGATAACGTAAAAGGTTCTTGACGTTGCTCGAGGGCTTGACTATCTACACACGCAGACATCTCCAATTATACATGGTGATATGAAGAGTGTGCGTAGTTCTGATCTCTGCCATCCACTGATTTACCGTAATGCATTATAGAATAATGTTCTGATAACAAATGACGTGCGCGCAGTCTTGAGCGATTTCGGTCTTTCTCAAGTCATGCGGGCAATACAGGCACAGCCGACAGGTCTTACACCCTCTAATCCAGAATCAGGTCCGACTCGGTGGCAAGCACCTGAGTTACATCAAGATGATACACAGCCCGACTTCGCCACAGATGTCTGGGGGTTTGGATGTACAGCATACGAGGTATGCACTGAACGCGTCTCCGGTTATACCCATTGTAACCAAAATTCCAGATGCTATCCGGAAACATCCCTTATCACTATCGCCAACGTGATGCCAGTGTCATAAAAGCTGTCCAAAACCATATTAAACCGCCAGGTCCTGATGGTCCAGTTCTCCTCATTCCTGATATACAGTTAGAGATGGTTCTCAACGAATGCTGGTCTTTCGCGCCATCTGAGCGCCCTTCAATGACAGCTGTTGTGGCACAACTTGAGGCTATCTGCGACCAGGAACCCTAAACAACAATGTTACTGCAGCTAATCCACACCTTGAACAATCCGCCTCCTAATTCGCTCCTATAACCGATGCCTACACTAATACACTCTTTCGATGTATACTTATTAATGTCCCCAAAGTAGTACACCCCATCTTATATGCATCAGCAATCAAGTCACAATCAGCTTCAATCACGTTCAGAGTCAAGGCTGTCAGGGAGAGTCATGTTGATGGACATTTGTTGAAAGTTGGTGCCAAACCGCTGAGATATCACCTGGGGCTGGCACATTATTATATAAAATGCTGTAACTACAGTCTAAGGCTGATATATGTACATCTGTAGCTACAGGGCTAGTGTTTATATCACACCACTGTGATAAGTTCAAAAAGTCAATTAAGAAGGATGGAACCAACAACTTCCATGCCAAAGGCATGATGCAAACAGATCACTATAACAAGTAGACTATGAGTCCAGCTGTTATTACTTAACATAAGGGGCTTATGTACCCATACAAACCTGGCTGTGAGCACATGGTTAGGCTGGTTAGGGCTTGAGTGAGCACCTTGTTTCTAAATTAGACAAGGAACTCAATCACAAGGGAAGATCTTTACAAATATTGGAAACTAACTCAGGGTTCAAAGTATAAGAGTAAGGAGACAATATTCTTGCACAATTCCAAGCAATGATTTTCGAAAGGCCATTGGAGTATGCCTGCATGTCAAATATAATTGAGGGAAGGGTGGTATGCTTAGGATGACAGTGTTGGACCTCTAAGGGGTTATTAACTCCGATTTCTTTTGGCTAAGTCTTATCCATCAAATACATCAGCAAAACGGTCACTCTGGTACTTGGCCAAATATGGAAATGGACCTGTTGGACAAGGAAATCAGGATTATGGTAGCTTTCTTGTACTTATTAGTCCAATCTAACTATGTATCCTTTATTTAACAGTAATCCATTATGATTCCTATAAAATAATCTGTCATAACTATGATATAGCCCATAACATGTCATACCATGAAACTAATAGGATCCAAGGTTGGTCCAAGAAAAAATTAACCTTGAAAGGGAGTCACAAGAAGGCAACCTTCTTATTTAGCCATTAAACCTTCACAATTCTACAACCAAGATTCGAATGACCTGACAACTTCTCATATATCATTCATCAATAATTTGATGAGCATGTATTGAGAATATAATGTGCCTTTGCATTATTAGGACATGTACTACATAAACTATTATGATATGAGACTTGTCATCTGAAATCAATCTGAGTAGTGCTAATAATTAAGAATACAATGATCAGGATGACAATACCAATTCTCTATCATTGCATACTTGCTGATAAGATAAATACATGTTTGAGATTGCTCAATGCTTAATAAGCATCAAGTGGCATCTGCCAGTGACAACATGTGCCTAGTAACACTCTCAGGCTTACTATTATGTCCTCAGGCTCTCAGACTATATTTCACAACATACCATCCAAGCAATCTCTGGCTCTTGTTTCCACTGATGCTGAGGCTGTCACAATGTGTCTAATTGGCTATTGACCACTATTGAGGATGATTTTGAGAGTTTAGTGGGGTATTTCTGGGCTGAGATGTGGGATATTAAAAGAAGTTTGGATGGTTTGGATAAGTTCACTGAAATGGCACCAATACAATACCTTATTTTACTGATCAAAGTAATACTACTTTGGATGGTGAGGACCTATGCTACTGGGGTTTCTTTCATCTCCCTGCACCCAGACATCACCTCCCAGTGTAGCAACTATGTCCAGGTCTTAAGACAACTCCTCTCCCAGTTACCAAATCAGCAGATACTTTGCACATCCACACCAAATCAGAGTCTTCTGATCACTCAAACTCAATCACACTACTAATTGTAACTCCTCAAAACTGATCACCATCTTCTGTGCATGCTGTGGATGAGTGGTGGAAGGACAAAGCTATGATTAGTACTAGTTCACTTACCATGCAACCTGGCCAGGCATTCACACTTTAGCTCTCACATTTTAATATCTCAGATTGTTCATTCAATAGCATACTGCTTTGCCAGTGTACCTGAAATTTCAACTTTGATTGTAATATGCAGGCTTGTACAACTTAGTGACTTGTCAAATCAGTAAAACCAAATGCTTCATCTCCCTCCAAGAAACTGACTTGATGCATCCATTCAGCAGAGAAGTCTGACTTGGCTTGGTCATCAAAACTATACCACTGCCTCCAGAGAAACTCCATTCGTTAAAATCCTTGGTCTTCAGTGTAATGAACCAACATATGAAATATTTTGATGATCCAGAAATACCAATAAGGGTGCACATTTTTGTCATTGTTGTCCACCAAGGACATGACATCTGATTGTCAATTAGGATTAATAGTGTCTTGCTTATGTTGATTGTCATATGTTATATAATTGATGCAGAGAGTTTTATGGTTCATCTATAGTGTCATCTCATATTATAAGCTGGCAGCAATGATCATTGTCATCTTGACTGCATTGAGGAAGAGATGAAATGGTCCTTCAGTTTGACAACAAATCCCTGTAAAATTTGATAAATTCACAGGCCAATATATCAACAAGCATTTATTTACCTTCAATGCAGGGTCATCTTCATGATCATCTGCTCATCTTACCATATTCATTGCAATGTGTTCTTGTTTCATCACTTGTAATTCTGCCTCACATTACTCTTGCTGGACTACCTGGTTCTCAAACTGATTTTTGTTTGTTCATATATAGAAAATCTTAACATGCTTGTGCTCCTGCTCACTTTATGATCATTAATAAGGTTTATTAACATGGTAAGATCTTCAATGTACTATCTGGGTAGAGTATGAATTCATTGTTTCAACATGCTCAATTATCACTGGATAATGCACTATAGAGTGCATTTTTGGTGTGTTGATACTGAGTGAATGTTTCTTCTGTAAGCTTTTGTATGAAATAGCTTCTGCTAACTTGGACTTCTTTTGTTTGTTAAGCTCTTTATGTGGCTTTTTTGTTGTCAAATTTCCTGCTTTCTTTGCTCCTACACCCATCTTTTTCTTTGTTGAGTGTAAACTTTGCCATAGACTTGCTGCTTGGGTTTGTTTTTTGAAGGCTTCTAGAAGAGCTCAAAACCCCATCAATGAAATTTCTTTGCAGCATAGTCTTGAATGCCTGATTTCATAAGTTCAATGAAATTATGCATGCACCACTCAGAATGATACAACTTCTTTGTAAGCAGTAACAGGAGTTTAACAGTACTTTCTCTCCATTTATCCTTGGCTAACCATAGGGGCAGTGAGGTGCCAGCACTATCACTGTCTAGATCTGTTGCATGCAGGTCATTGAGTCTCTTATTTTCTTGAGCCACACTAAAACCATTGAAGTGCTCTCAATTGAAGTCAGAGGCCAAGATTACCATGTTTATTGAACTATCCAATGTTGCAAGAGTGAGCTTCTTTCAGGAATAGAGCCAGAACATGAGAAAGAATACAGATGTGTTGAAAAACAAAAGGAATAATCCTGTTGATGAATTTAATTCTTCTTGAATTTTGTTAGAAGTTGGGCTGAAACCAGTGAGTGAATTTAGTAGTACTTTGTCAACCTCACAAATGAAAGTAGCCATATCAGCAATAAGGTAGATGTGATATATTGATTGGAATCTTGTGAGGGTGAAAACTGGTACCAACAGAATAAGCCCATTTTGTCAGGCTCAGTTTTTAGTAGATTAAGTTGGGGAGAGGATGGAGATGGAGTAGATGGTCTAGGCTGATGTGCTTCTACTTGGTGACACTTACTCTGGCATGCATCTTCCAATCAAGAATATTCATCTGGCAGCATGCCTCTGCACCGCATTCACAAACTCTATAATATGGTCACCATGCTAGCATTTATGTATGCAGGATTGGACCTGGTCAAGGAAGGGAGGTGAATGGGCTCAGTCACAGTGTTGAAGAACTTCTCCTTGGCACAATGCTGTAAGGGGATCAGCCATCCATGGGAACCATAGCCACCACCCACCACCCAGCCCCCTTCCCCAGGAGGCAGCAAGCAGCAGGTGAACCAGGCACCAGGGCACTGGCAGGCTTGAGGTGGGCAGTGAGTGAGAGGCATAGAGGCAAGAGCAAGCAGGAGCTGAGGCCATCACTGGAGGCACTCACAGTCATGTCAATGTGTAGACCCAGAGACACTGCTATTGACAGGACTGGGGATGTACCATGCCCCAGTCCATCCTATATACTATATTAGCTAGTGCTATGACTAATCTCTATATGCTAAGCGGGAGCCGCTGACTACGAGTTATTGGCTAAGTGGGCTGGTATGTATTAGTGATGTGTATGTACTAGGCTTACCGAGCATGCCAATGCTGAGAGTGCTGACATGAGCCAGACTTACCAACCAGGGCTTGGCAGAGGCTGTGCTAGTGA
>JABAKA010016113.1:0-33599 GCA_018857285.1 Termitomyces sp. Mi166#008 | reverse complement strand
AACACTCAATATACTTTGGATTTCCCTCTGCCAGCTGTGTGACTGAGCCACAGCCCCCAGAGGTTGCCCTTACAGACATATTTGCCAAAGCTTTGGAGATAGAGGTGAAGCTCCTGTGCAAAATCCTTATCATCAAGTGCTGATTTGCCTGCTTTGCCATAGTTATTTCCTGAGATCACTTTCTAGTCATTGATGAATGCCCTTGCCCAATCTCATCGACTAATAGCATAGTGTGACTTTTTGCAGCTAAATTCAGCAGTCTGCTCTGATGCTTGTGTCTGATTACCTCATTCCCCTGGCTCCTTTTTCTCCATTTGCACATAAGCCACTAGAAATAGCCTAACTCCTTCTAACTTTATTGTTATTGCATCATCTAGTTTGGAATCTTTATAGCCATGCCCTTTTGCTTGTGGTGGCTTCAAGATCTTCGTCAAATCCTTGAATGCCAACTCAGCCTCTTCCATGCTTGGTGGAAAGATGAACACACCCTTCTTTGAGTTGAATTTCTTCTCTTCAGAAATGCTGTCATCAAGATCATCCTCATCCTCAGAATCAAGAATTTCATAAAACAGTATGTAACATTTGTCATCTTCACTTTCATTGAAGAAATAATAATCTTCATCATCCATTGTATAGTCAACCCTCATGAAGATATGAGCAAGGTCTATAGGGACATCCAAGGTAGATGATGATGTTTTGGATGGTGTCTTGGGATCACAATGTGGAAGATCTTCAAAATCATCCTCTTCACAATAATCATTGTCATCATCATTCAAAACTGGTATGAGGTCAGGCATTGGATCATTCCACCAGGGTGGTGTAGCAGTAGGGATGGCATTAGTGGCTGTCATTTTTATTGGTGTCAGCAAAGCAGAATCCTGTAGCAGTACACTGTTATCCTGCTGGGAGCTGTTGGTGTAATTTTCATCATTCTCTAAGGTTCCTACATCCTCCGGGGGCTGGTTCTCCTCTACAAGAGGCATGTCTAAGGCTGGGGGTAAAATGTCTGCTGGGTCTAAAATGTCTGCTGGGTTTTCAGTGGCCTTTTTGGTGGTAGGATCAATATTGTCATTTAAAGCTTCAAGTGGTCTTGATGTGCCATTATAGTGAGTGGTGTCAATAGAATAGGGATTGGAAGTGATACTCTGGGGGCTTCTGTCATTTTTTTCCTGATCTTTCATGTGCTTAATGATTTTCGAAGACATATTCTGTATTACTTATGTCTTAACATGAATGAACTCAGAAAGATGTGTAAAATATGCTCACATTCTCTTTTTCTGAGCCATCTGAGTTACAGTGTTTCCTCTTGAACTGTTTGAGATTGTAAAACTGCTTTTTGTGCCGACCCATGAGTGCTATAGACTTTTCGTGACATGTCAGATACACATTTGATGTAGCCAAAAATAGATTAAAGGTTATTTCTCTATCTCTAGAGCCTCATGCGCAAACGCGGTCATCACGTGATCAGATAGTGACAGGGAGTGACAATTCAGTAGAATCTTTATTTTCACTTAGCTAGGGGGTTATCAGGCAATTTGGCTCCGACAATCCCTTCGGAAAGTTAATTCAAAAGGATTGTCGGAGCCCAATGTTTTAATTAGCCCTATCTTACGAACATCCTCGCGTGCCCTACCCTGCCGCCCAAGATCAACCAAAGTTGCTTGAACCCGAGCAGAGGATTACGAACCCTGAAAGGCCTGAACACCCAAATACCGAGGATAACGACAGACTTCGAGAAGGTTGTCTCCTTCCGGCGCCCCAACTACACCAGTCATGAAAAGGAGAAAATGAGTGAAGATGCTTGTTGGTGGATGATACAGATACGCATAGCAGTGTACATAAGGATAGAAAATGCAGTGATAGTAGATGATATGTAGCTCGGTCTAATTAGATTGTACGATATAGACTTGTGGAAAGGTAATAATAATGCAGAGCGAGAGGAGAACAAGATATTCACTGGTCATCGTCCTTCCGACGAAGACGGCTTCTTCCGTAGAAAGCCTCGCCGTACAGAGAATACATGACCAAGCGTTCCACGACGTCTATTACTATTTGTATTTTGTTGTGTCGTAGCGGCGAGGTTACGATTGCTTTCACGACGTTCGGACAAGTTCGTTTGCATACGCTGCATTGCGACGCCGCCTTCCTCCATCGAGAAATCAAACCCACGATGCACTGACCGCATGCCTGTTGACATGTCGGTTCTACTAGCATTTCGAGGGTCGAAGGATGACCGAGGTGGACGTTCAGAGGTGAAGCTAGTACGTGATGTCCACCGTGACGATGAAGGACGGACAAACGGACGCGTTGAGCTCGACGTAGAGATGTATGCGTCTTTGGCAAGGTCGCGTTGCGGCTCCGTCTTGCCAATGTACCGCATAATGTCGATGTCATCTGGGGTAAACCCGAATTTCCATGCTTTGGCGAGGTATCGCGGAGCCAAAGCAAGACAGATGGTGAGAGGTAAACATAGCCAGAAGTACGCCGAGGGCCAGAGAAAGCGGTTGTACCCAAACATTGGGGTGACAAACCAGCCAGGAGAAATGGAAGCATAGACAGCCTATAAGATAGAGCGTCAGCTTAGGTTGCGATGTAAAAAAAAAATCGAACAAAGCCATACAGTGTAGAGGAGGATAAGGACAATACCGATGAATACGGCAAAGAAGACCCAGCCTGTCCAAACGTTCGTGTTAAGACCATTGAAGAGGTTGGCAGCTATGACCGCAGAGAACACCATGGTCTGTTAGGCCAATGAATGAGTAAGGGCACCAACTCCAAAAATAAAACAAGACTTGCCGTCGAGAATTCATTGAGTGTTACTTGCCAACCGTCTGTACGAGAAGAGGGCGAGAAATAGGCGTAGAGGATGAGGAAGAAGATAATGGCCGACTGAAGCCATGTCAGACAACGAAACGTATAAAGAAAATCAACGTGCCTGGACGAGAGCATCAAACATATAGACGGAAAACCACTTGAGCCCGAACCATCTGCCTTCTCGTCCATAACGGTATAGCTCGGGCAGGTCCATGAGGACATGTGCATCTGTAACCCTCGTGAGTTTCCGAAGTTACACTGCAGACGATCATACGTACCAACGATACGGTCAAAGAGTCCGATAGCGATGACAGGAGCGATAGTCCAGAATGAATTCCAGAAAAGAAGGTAAGTATATTCAAAAACGTAGTTTGAGCTCCATCCGCAATAAATCTGGAACCACCATAGAACACCGATACAGACGATGTTCTTGTAGAAGAAGTTCAGAATCCTGCAGAGGTCGAATTTGGATCAGCTGCTGTAGAAGAATGTATAGTGGAGGGCACGCACATATTTCCGTTCCGGGCATAAGACCAGTGACCGTGGACCAAAAGCAGTCGCTTCAGAAAACGGAACTGGGCGATAGCATAATCTGACGAATTGACAGCCTGCAGCCCCTCCTCGCCCGAAATACCGACACCAACATCTGCGGACTGTTTCAAGAAAAACACGATCAGCAAGACCTTTCCACTAATAATTCAAAACGCACCTGAATCATACTAACGTCATTCGCCCCATCTCCAATCGCCAGTGTCATCACACCCAACCCGTCCTTCACAAGCTTCACAATCAACGCCTTCTGCAACGGCGACACACGACAACACACAACGCCCTCACACTGCATCGCCAGCTTCAACAACAAGCTCTTATGCTCATCATCAGCTAGCGCATACTCCAGCGCCGAGCCGTCAATCACAAGCACAAATCCACCGGGACGCTCCCCGTTGTTAGGTCCAACGATCGAGGAGAGACCTGTGGTGATACGGCGGAGTGGGTACTCGGTGCGTGAGGACGTCGAGGGCCGTGGGGGAGGGTAATGTGAGTGGTTGACAACGTCTTCAGAGAGGAGGTTAGCTTCGGGGAAGAACTCTTCGGCAGCATGCACCATCTGCTGATATACAGAACGCCCGCCGCTGTCCCCTCGTATTACAATAATGTTCGATTCGCGCCCGATGAGGTTGGTGCTATGGCCGATCGCTAGAACAGAATATGTGAGATCGGTTCTAGAAACGAGCTCGAACTGGAGGACTAGAACGCACCAATAGCAGTCTCGAGCTTATCACCCGTGGCGACCCAGATCTTAATCCCAGCACGCTTCAAATCCGCGATAGCCTCCGGCACGCCGTCCTGAAGCCTATCCTCAATAGCAGTCGCCCCAAGCAACCTCAAATCCCTCTCCAACTCATCCGACACCGCCTCAATCTTCTCCCCCCTCCCCTCCATCGCCACACTCGCCTCATGGTACCTCTCACTCCATTCCTCATACTCCGCCTCCTGAATAACCTTATACGCCAACGTCAGCGTCCTCAGCCCATCACTTGCAAACTCTCCAAGATGCCTCTCCGTCTCCTCCCTACCCTCGCCTTCCCCTCCGCCTTCTCTCAGCCTATCAAAAATAACATTATCGGCCCCCTTGCACAACAAAAACACCCGCCCATCACCCTCATCCATCTTCCTTACAACAACACTCATCCTCTTCCGCGCACTCGTAAACTCCAAAATATTCAACAACCGGTACCTCTCTATTCGCGTAGTGCCCTCCCCGTCCCCGTCTCCGTCCCCGTGGAACGGCGTCTGCAACGAAAGCACGTCCACCTCCCGCCCGCGAAACACGTATCCCACGTCCGCAGCGGCCTGCACGAGCGCCGCTTCGTCCGGGCTCTGCGCCTTGTACTCCATCGCGCCCGTCTCGGGGTCCGTGCCCGTCAGCACGGTGTGGCACAGCGCGAGGACGCTGAAGAACCCATTGAGTGCGCGAGCGCGTGCGGGGTCCGAGGCGTGTGCGGCTGCGCGGAGATCTTCGGCTAGGGAGGAGGAGAAGAAGCGGGCAGGGCCCCGTGGGGGTGGCATGGTTAATGGGTCGGCTGTGGCGGTGCCAATGGGTTTGGGAGGAAAAGGTGAGGGTGAGGCGGCGGTTGAGGATGAAGAGGAGTTGGAGGGAGGTAGGGTGAGGGATTGGGATTGGGAGGCGGTGGTTCTTTCTTGAGGTCTGGGTCTGGGTTCAAATTCATCCTCAGTGTCAGGGTCTCCGCGGTATACTTGGCCTGCAACGGAACACTGGCGGAATATCATTGAGTTCTGTGGCATATAATTAGTTTGCGTGGAAGAAGAGTAACGAGAAAGAAGAAAGCTCACCTGTGTCAGTGTCCCCGTCTTATCCGAAAAGATATACTCAATCTGTCCCAAATCATCCGAAAGATTCCACGACCGAGCAAGCGTAGGCTGATCCGTCTTCTTATAATGAATCTCCGAGTCGAAATATATAAACGCAGCCTGGCAAGTGCGTACAAACTCAATCGAGATGTACAGAGAAATTGGGACGATGTTTTGGAACCTGATACACACGTCAGGTTAGCGCACCTTTAAGTCACACGAAATTATGAGCTCGACCTACGTGATTAGCGCAAAAGCCCAAGTAACGAGACCGTTGATAGAGGGATTATCGTCGGACTGGTTGTCATTGTATAACCAAGGTGCACCTTGTGGATATAGGCGGTGTTCGAGGACCGAGTCGACGATGCCGCATACGACGGCCATGATCGCAAGAATAATCAAGTTGATGAAGCTAGGCACCGAAAAAATATATTACCGTGAGCTCCCATAGCAACATAAAACCGGGCCTCGTACACTTGTGGATTCATCTGCCTCTCAACCTTGCTCCGTTTGCTAGGAGTCCCACCTGAATTCATGACAATCCGCGTGTCTTCGCCGGTATACATGACAATACCAATAACCCACGCTGTATTCCTCAAAACCGTACCTCTCAACAGCGTCATCTGCATATCAATGGGGTACGTCTCTTCAACACTCCGATCCTTCGAGTCAATCCTCAGCGTCGCATTGAGCTTGTACATATTGACATCCGGCCTGTCGGCCTCGACACGAAAGCGATTCCGTACGTCCGCACAGTCAGCCGCGGTGCGCAGATGCGTGAGCGGCGCGCACGCATGTCGAGACTTGAGATTCGTCTCTCCGTCTAGATTCTTTGTCTCGACGAACGCGACGTTCTCTTCTTCGCTCGTCACGCAGATGAGGACATCAGCGGGTAGCTGCTCATGATCCTTGATCTTGACGAAATCACCAACACGCACATCCTCCCAGATCGTTTTGCGCCAGTGCGGACGGGAGTGGTCCGCGTGGTGGCTGAATATATGAAGTCCCGTTCCCGTCTCTGCGCCCGTCTCCTCATGTGCGTCATCATACTCGACATCAGTATGTTCTACTTCGGGCTGCTCGCTTCCCATTAGTTTCGCACCAGAGGCTGTGGTGGATCCGTCGTTAACGAGTTGGCCCTTCTCGGCTTTCTTCCGGAGACGAGTAGGAATGATCCCGCGGACAAAGGTACGGTTTTTCTTCGCCATGGCGTTCGGGTTAGCCCAGCCGCCGCCCGAGAGGACACGTACGGCCGTGTGGTTGACCCGCCGGTCGGACTGGTGCCGCTTGATGTCTTCATAGCCGTCTTTGAGGGCGGTGATGGCGAGGACGATGAGCAGGGGGAAGATGACGAGGCCGGGGGAGATGGTGGAGAATTTGTTGAAGAATTGAAGGATGGCGATTGCGAGGAAGAAGCTACACAGACGTAAGTGTAAGTAAAATGAAATGATTTGGCATATAAAAGCGGTTCAGTGCTTCCGAGAGTTGCAGTACCCCGTCGTGTGTGCCCATCCGAGTGTCGTCATAGTCCATCCTATGCCAACCATACTTGGCGTCGTGCAAGCACACCAGCAACACACTCTACGCAGTAACAAGAACTCAACGGCAGGAAATAAAAACACCATACTCACATATTAGCGACCCTCCGGAACTGCTCGAGCAAATTCCGTGGTATAAAAGTGAGAATGCTATACTTGGACGTGAGGACCTGGTTCGTGCAATACACATGCTCAGGTTTAACACGACCTTTCGCATCGTGGTACTCAGCGGGCAAGTTCTCGTTCAGAAACACCGTTCTCCTAGGGCCCGGTTCGCGCCTCCGCACGAAGAGGTTCTCGATGTTGAATGCAGCGAGCTTGTTGTATGCGTTGGCCAGGGCTCTAAAGGAAGCGGGCGCCATGGGGCAGGGCAGGCGGAGGTGGGAGTGGGAGTGGTTAGAGGTGGGAAGGCGGGAACATATGACGAGGAGGCTACGGCCTTGAGTGGATGGAT
Organism: Termitomyces sp. Mi166#008; assembly: GCA_018857285.1. Taxonomy (NCBI): domain Eukaryota; kingdom Fungi; phylum Basidiomycota; class Agaricomycetes; order Agaricales; family Lyophyllaceae; genus Termitomyces; species Termitomyces sp. Mi166#008. The sequence goes on along the minus strand of JABAKA010016113.1, from coordinate 26,420 downwards.
ATATTTTCGGACGCTGACACACGGCAAATATGACACAATCCGATTACCTCGTCATAACTCCGTCCCGTTGATATCAATCCCGGGCCCATTGCAATTCTGTTGGCTGTTCTTCATCTTCATCTCCGTTGCAGCTGCATCTCTGCCATGACGAAGGTCGGCAAGGAGGTCTAAGACATCGACGCCCACGCTTAAGGCAAGGCAGAACCGGGTATGTATTATAAACGACGAAGTAAAACAGAAAAAAACGTCAAGTAGACAACGTATCGAAGGCGAGTATTCCAATGTCACAAGTAGTGTTCACAAAAAACGAGCGCAAGAGGGTATCAATTTTGTCGCCGCTCCACCAGCGGCCACGAACATGTTTCTACCGTCTATTGCTGCGGCTGCGATTGCGGCTGGCCCGTACGCTGATTCTGGTTGACCTCCTTGAGCGCAAGCAACTGCTTCGAGCGGAAAGCCTCGTAGTGGATTTGGGCAGTCGTCTCAATCAGATCCTGCAAGTGTGTGCGTAGGAGGAAGTTACGGAGGTTGACAAACTCGCAGTGTGTCGGGTCTTCGACGTTGACAACACCCCAGCGGTTCCGCCTTCCACGCACACTCTTTCCGTCAATGATCACGTTGTTTTCAGAGCCGACGATAGCGAAGGGGACCATGTTCTTCACCAAGCTAGTCAGGAAAAAAGGGAAAGACATCAGGATGGAAACCACGCACCCGGATTGCAACATTCTGCTGTTGCTCTTCCTCGTCGTCCTCTTCCAAGTTATCAAACGGATACAACTGAATATCATCATACAGCAACTCCTCCCTAATCTTCGCCTTGAACTTCTCCCTTTCCTCGTGCGTCAACGAGTCCGACTTGGCAATAACAGGAACAACATTCACAACATCGCTGAGCTTCTTCATGACGATGACGTCAATAGCGCGGAGACCGTGGCCAGTTGGATTGATGAAGTAGAGACAGCAGTGGATGCGTGTGTCCTGGATGTAGCGCTCGCGCTGAGCGGTGAGCTCTTTGCGGAGGTACGCAGAGTGTTGGTCTTTGATGTATTTGATGATGGGATCCCAGCTGTACGACAAAGCCTCATAAAAGATTGCGGAGAGTCAGACAGGATGTGGCGCACCAGTTCTCGTTGTTAATTTGATCACCGTACCCTGGAGTATCAACGATATTCAGACGAAGCTTGACACCATTCTCGACGATAACTGTGTGCAGTAGCATCAGCATAAGTCCATGGAGTCTTCAGTCTCTAGTGAGTGGGTCGAAAGTTGAAACACGTAAACGGAAGCAAATCACGTCATTCCAAGTCATAAACCAGCCATCTTCTCCGAACACCAACAAAATGTCTAATGCCGAGCCAATCCAATTCCCGCGGTGTTTCCTCCCCGCAAGAAACAGGTAACAGAACCTTCCAAACAAAACACGTCGGCCCCCAATGGATATCACAAAACGAGACCACAAAACTAGATATCAAGTAGAAACTGAAACTTACCATGTGAAACAGCCTGAATCTCCGTCGTCTGTCTAACAGGTTCATCCGCCGCAAAGCGACCCTTCGAGTCAATGAGGTGTGACGCGAAGAGTGTGTTGATGAGTGTCGACTTGCCCAGACCCGTTTGGCCTGTACGTTTCGTGTCCACCGTAAGATACATACGCCAGGTCACAATGCATAATCAGCGAATTCGGAGATTCGGTCAGGTGATTATATGCGAAGAGTGAGACGGGAGTGAGTTCGATATCGTGATTCGTGACAAGGTTCCAATGTAGGCGAAGTACAAGGGCGAGATAAAGGGAGAGAAAACACAATAAATCAGAGTCAGATCACGTTGCGTCCTCAACGAAAGCCATGAGAGGAAGAAAGAGAACTTACCGACGAGGATAACATTGAACTGGAACCCACGCTTGAGGAGCTTATGCTCAATCTGCTGCGTGATACTGTCGAAACCGACATACGACTCCGCGCGGATCTCTTCGGCCATTTTTTTTCGTCAACCAAAGTTAAGCAGGAAGAAATGGAAACGAGAACGAGAGGGGGGAGACAACGGGGAGGAAGGGTAGAGCAAAGGTCTAAGTAGCAACGACGGCGAGGCAAGGCCAGCGACGTGGTTCGACGTTTCCTTTGGGTGGCAAATTTGGGTTTGATGTAAACAGAGTTAAATAGACGGGTGGCTGACACAACCTTCGTGGCTTCAGTTCGTTTTGGGTTGGTTCCACTCCACTACCATGGCGAATGCAAGTAAACCTTAGTCCAGGAATCTGTCGTTGTTATACAAGAGTTGGCGTTGTCCTCGTCGCTTTTGAATTCTCTTGGGGTCATCCTCTCGAAATCTGTTCATTCAACCCGAGGTTTTGATCATTCAACGGTTGTCACATAGTCGAGATGTCTCAGGGCGCATAAGACTCTTTCATTGAATAACCCTTATATTGGCCTTTGCATCCGAAGTTTCCTTCTCTGCGACGTACACACTCTGCTCTCGTGTATCCAGGGCCTCGTCCGTTCTGCTTCGACTTGATGGCACTTTCATGGATGCAAATGTAGTCTTCTTGAGAACACTCTTAGGTGCGTTCTTCACCCCCCAAGTTCAATGAGAAACCCTTCCTCGTTTTAACCGCTGAGAAGGGCGCACTCTTTCTTGGGGCTCCACTACGATGGGAAAATCATTGTCAATTCACATTCCGGGCTTTCGGATGGACTAGCACTGGTATCTGTTCTGTGTCATGATTCAATTGCTTCTGGCATCCCGCTTTCAGTGGAACACCGCTCATCTCAGTCATCAATGGCTAAAGAGTCATGTCAGTCTCACTCTAGCTCCACTAGCAATACAGCTCGTTCGATAACACTTCTGTATATTTACTGTGGCGTTTTGGATTCCCTTTATCAATCTCCATATGTTCCGATCTCAGGTAGATCCATCAGCCTCGTGTGTTCAACTACTGCATTGTCATAGGTGGCAACACAAGGAACTCTTCAATACAACAAATATTTTGATGCTGACATCCCAATTTTCCCGGAGAACGAAAGCTTACCTCAACTCTCATATTGTGCCCATGTTTTCCGGCCACACACGAGAGCATGGTACTAACGCAGGGGCACGGCGGTGACAGATTAGAATGGTGCACCCGCTGCTCCATGTTTGTATCTGTTCAGGGCGCAGATTCAAATTGAAATCCTGCTGGCGTCGATTTGTAGGGACGTTGAAAACACTTCTGTATCTCACTAATCTTCACACCCACTTGACATTCCGCTCTACCACCTCTGTTGAGAAAGCTGGCAGATCTCAAGGCCTGGAAACACGTACTCCCGCTTCACTTGCAAACTGGTTTAACAAATAGTTGTGACAGATCATCTTTGTTTCCGGCACCTACAATGTTCCCTTCTGCCATTCCAAGCTGTGGCACCTACTATTTGGATTTGTCTTCTTCCTTTATTATGTGGTCAACCTCTACCAGGCTATTTAGTCATTCTCCATAAAACATTCTCGCAAATTGGAATTAGGTAAACCATGATTTAGATATGTTAGTATGAATGGAATAAATATATAAATCTCATGTGTTTCTTGGCTAGTGTTGCAAGAGGAGTGGAGGAATTAGGTGTACTGATATCAGCTGGTCATACCTAGAACTACTCATGCACAGGAGAAATTGGCGGAATAAATATAGTCAAGAGATTTGAACAAGGGAATTGAATGGGTGATCTCGATTGTCCATCAAATAGAATAAGGAGGCGAGTCGTCTGTGAGACCACTACTACTCCATCAGAGTGAAGCTGCGCCTGAAGATATTCAATCTCTGCTCTCATCCTATCCATTTGCTGCTGGATCTGGTATGTATAGGTCTCTCATGCGAATGGTGGAATATCAGCGAGGGGCGTATACGCAGAGGTCTTTTCATAGATGTGTTCTTTTCTCCAGCAAGGGCTGTCGCATGTTCCTAATAGAAGTTGAACTAGGCTCGTTGTTCCAGGTAGGCGGTGAGGTTGGCCGTCTGGGAATGGGAATTGTAGTCTTCGGTTCTACGAGTGCCCCCTGTGTCAACACAAATGGTTGGAGTCCAGAGTTTCCGCCTGCAGGAAATGCAGGAGACAATGAAAATTATCTATGTCTTCTTCGACAGAGGCGGAGGAAAATAAAGACGATGATACCGAGTATCAAAAAATCACTAACAGCGCCTCCCATGATAGCTCTGATCGGTGCAGAATGTGAATAACCCGATAGTGTGAGTGTCGTTGGGGCGACAAGTTTATCGTCGAACCTATAGTATTATTAACTTGAGTTTTCTGGACTTTACAAAGGTGGACGTAGGCGCACGAACGTATAAATTGCATAGTCAAAGCAAATCCACAGGAGCTCATTGAGTCCAGAGACTGATATTATATTCAGTGTGTGTCTTTTGTTGGAGAGGTTCTCTTTTGAAAACACAAGAGCGCTGAAGTTGAAGGTCGCGTTTGTGGTCGGGACATGACGGAATGAGGAAGCGTAACTGCCATCAAGAGCAAAATCGTAAATTGTCTGGGTGGGGATACTATGGCCAACACAGTTAGTAAGTCTGAAGTAGACATAAACTGCGGTCGCTGAATTCGGAAATAAATTCATTCAGCATTGTTTGAGATGATGGAAACGTTAGAATGTACCCTGAAATGGGAAGTCTAAAGAAACTGGAGTAGTATTGTAGGTGTTGTGTAAGGTGACAGCGGAATACGCGTGGCTCGCTTTGTCCAGAGATGATGGCTTTAGTACGCATTCGACGCAGTCTGGGTGTTGCCATGGACCAGGCAGGCATATAGGTTTCTCTCTGATGACCAAGTCCCCAAAGGTATCGCCTATAGTTCGACTAACAGCAGCACGAATTAAAGGGAGCAAGTTAAACAGAAGAGCCTGAAATATTCTCGAGTACATGGAAAAGAAAGGTGGGCCTTGCTGGAAGACCGAGACTGGGACACCAGTGAATTGAATCACTAGGTTTTCATCATCCAAGATTGATTTCGTGACGATCACGATATGGATGTGATTTATCTATGATGGTGGAGTAAATTTCAAGTTTTGATAGTTGATGTCACTCAAGGAGTACCCCGAGTCCAGCCTGTCGTTACGACAGAAATTGAAACAAAGACTAATTTCTTTGGAAGCGATGAGCTAAAGGACTCGTTGAATGCCCGATGCGCAAGTGTCAAGAAGGAGAAGCTGCCGCACTGACTCGTTTCACAGCGCCGCATCCGACAATGACGGACTGGCGTGATCTGGCCATCTGAGCACTGCAAGGAGAACGTCTCAACCCATGATTTATACACGAGACCCAACCTTGTGTTTTGGTGGACAAGAACATGATGTTCAAAATATTAAATCTGTGCTCGCTAAGCAACATGATGGAAGTCCCAAGTAGGTTCAGCATCCAGTAGGAAATTGCATTAAAATTGTATATCGTTCCTACTTTCGTTGGACTATGTTTGCGAGGACAAAAGACGTAGACATCGGTGCCTGTCCCAAATATCGTTCGGAAATGTGTACACTCCAGATGAAATCACCGCTGGTGAACGAGAGTTGTAAGCTACGTGCATCGCCTTCAACATGATATGCCTCGGCTGCGTCGAAAGCTGATCCTACTGGCAGTAGACTTGAGAAAGCCGATGGAGAACGATAGGCATTGTCCCAAGATTCGGCAGAAGTATAGAGTAGCTTCGCATAGGGTTTAAGATCACTATTGGTGTCATCAGTGGTCAGATTGAAGATTTTAACTACCATCGGAGGGAAAAGAGAGCGAGCCAAAGGTCTCGGCAATGCTCGCAGTCTTTGTTACTGGGGGAACTCAGACTCAGCCTACTTGACGCAGCCGTACTCGAGCTCCTTCCTCCATCGAGCTAAAGTGTCTGGTTAACCGATAGCACTCTCGCGTCAGCTCAAGTTGTCCACAGACATGACCCTCCATCAAACATTCTCAAGGACATATACAACCCAACAAGTACAGAGCGTATATCACGCATCACCTGTAAAAACAAAGGGACCCTAGTATCCAGTGCAGGAGACAAGTTTCATCTGTTGGAGTGTCGTGCCCCGCAACGGTTCGAACGCAGAAGTCACCCAAATCTATCATCAAAAATGTGGTATCACGAATGGGGGTGTCGAATGGTCGTGCGTGGCCTGGTATGGATATTGACGGGTGTGGTGTTGGTCTGGAGGCTAGTACTAGTCGGTGAATAATAGCGTGTGAAGGGAGCATTTTTTCTGGCAGGGAGTCTTGGAGATGCTCCGCACTTGAGGGGAGATGCTGATGGACTGGGTCCGGCGTCGGTATCCTGGGGAGGCAGCTGCTGTAGTCTAGGCATAGTAGAGGGTGTTTATGACTGCAGGGAACACGTGCCAGGAGGTGGTGGATGCAACCTACAACCTCGCTCGCGCCGTGATGCCCAACGACGTTGGCTGTAGATCGAGGGAACGTTCAACTTAGAGGGTGGATTCTAATTCTTCCTTGACAACACGTGATGCTCGGAAGCTACTTCAGTGCATTCTTTAACCAAGTACGAAGCCTCTGCCTTTTTCTTTCCTGTATTGACACCCTCTGAGCTGGAACCTAACGACATCAAGGTTTCTCGCAATGGGCTACAAGAAGCCTCTTGGCCACTTCAAGCTCTTAAGGTCGTCGCGTCCCACGAATAAGAACAAAAACATACCACAATGATGTAGCTGTTATATTCTAACTTTTGAATCTTCTCAGTGTCTTGTCACCTCTGCAGCTTCCAGGTTCTTCCACGAACATACATCTTCACTCAGATTCTGCCAGTCACATCGGTATCATCTGATTCGCAGCCTTCGCAACCATCAGGACTTGTTCAAGGACAAGTTTGTCGAGCCCACGAACGTCCGGAGCGACAGCCGAACTCGATCGAGGTAAGTATAGCACGCGTCTTCCTCCAGATGTTCTCCCCTTCCCTCCCAACACCTGCATCAACGGACCACCCTAAAAGCATGGTGACGTTCGCTCAGACTTCTTGGTTTCAGTGTCTGCGACCTCGCGACAGTTATCTACGCTATACCCTCCAGCGTGGTATTCACCTTTCTGCTTACCAGTGGCCCGGGTAATCCACAGAAAAGAATCACCTCACTCCCATTACTGGCGTTCCTGTTGCCAATATCGAACAACATGACATGCCTTTCATGCCACCCAAATGCGGATTACTGCGCTTATTAGAACGTGAACGAAGCTAAGGTATGATAAACCAACCCTGTACTAATGTGTTTCGCTTTAGAAATTATGAATGTCAACCGAAGCTCAGACGAATGGGGGCAGGAAAATAGGACCATCGTGCCACGAGTTATTCAACGAGGCACATACTGTTCGGTTTGTGCAAATGGCTGACACAATATTTCACACAACACTAATAGCGACTAATAGTTGTATAATGACGTAGAACTGCTGATGCTCAGTAGAAATAGGTAGAGTAGTTGGTAAACAAGAGACTAAGGGAATCGAATGGGTGGATCTTTTTCACTAAGCATGATAACCCGGAGGCAAGTTGTCTGTGAGACCGCGCGCCCAGTCAGAGTGAAGCTGCGCCTGGAGATATTCAATCTCTCCTCTCATTGTATCCATTTGCTTCTGGATCTGGTCCGTGTAGTTTCTCTCCCCATGTGAGTTGTGGTATGTCGATGAAGGGGGTATAGGCAGGGGTCTCTTTATAGATGCATTCTTTTCTCCAGCAAGTGCCTGCATTTCGCGTGTTAGTCCCCTGATTTGGTCTTCAATCTCGGCCTGTCGCATGCTCATAACAGACGTTGAACTAATCTCATTGTTCGAGGTAGTGGATGACAAGGTGGGCCGTCTGGGAATGAGCACTGCAGCCTGCTGTTCACCTTGTATTGATGAAAATGGTTGGAGTCCTTGGGTAGTAAAAGTTTCGTCTGCGTTTCCTGCAGGAGACGATGGAAATGACTTATGCTTTCTTTGACGGAGGCAAAGGAGGATAAAGACAATATTAGCGAGTATTGAAATACCACCAACAGTGCCTCCCACGATGGCTCCAATCGTCGCAGAACGTGAATTATCAGACGACGTGAGTGCTGTTGGGGATTGCTGCTGAGTCACAGAACTTGAAGGGGACGAGGTGGAAGGTGTATTGGATTGTTGCTGAGTCACGGCGGCAAGTGTGTCGTCGAACCTAAATCAACTTAAGTTATCTAGATTCTATGAAGGTGGTAGTAGATGCACAAACGTGTAAGTTGCATAATCAAAACAGACCCATAAGAGCTCGTTAAGTCCAGAGGTTGATATATTTAGTGTGTGTTGTTCATTGGAGAGATTGTCTTTTGAGAACACAAGAGCCCCGTAGTTGAACTCCGTGCTTGATGTTGGGATGTGATGGAATGAGGAAACATAACTGCCATCAAGAGCAAAATCGCAGACTGTCTGGGTGGGAATATTATCCCCAACAAAATTAGCAAGTATGAAGTAGACGTAGACTGCAGTGCCTGGATCTCGAGATTCGGTGTTGTTTCGACATGAAGGGAACATTAGAATGTACCTTGAAATGAGAATTCTATTGAGACTGGAGTAGTGGTGGGGGGGTTGTGCCAGGTGATGGCTGAGTATGTGTGGTTCATCGCACCATCCACAGATGGCTTTACCGCACATCCGATACAGTCTGGGCGTTGCCATGGGCCAGGCAGGTATATGGGTTTTTCTCCAGTAGCCAAGTCCCCAAAGGTGTCATCTATGGTGCGATTGCTCACAGTGGCATGGATTAAAGGCAGTAAGACGAGCAGTAGAGCCTGGAATATCCTCGAGTCCATTGTAAAGAGAGTTGTGTGTTGCTAGCGCATTGAGGTTGGGAGCGCTGTGTGTTTAATTACTGAACTGTCCATCATCAGAGCTTGATGTCCGCCACCCATGGAAAGGATCCAGGTACCTGAGTCCCAGCTCTCACACCAAGGAAATGGAAGCAGAGATAGTGATCAGAAACTGAGAGGGTGCCATATCGCGATAATCAAAGATGAGCATCGATGAATTCCCATCGGTATCATTGATAGTTCAATTCATTACAAACCTCAAGTTAAAGACAACCCGAGAAATAACCTGGGATATCTTTGAGTTACACTATAACAGACGAGCGTCACTGGAGCTTTGCACTGAGGCTGGGGAAGATAGTGAATTCACCGTCGTCACAGTGAAGGGTGAAAGGTTGGGCTATTTACAGTAAGAACTCTGTTGCGACGACAACAACTCTGAATTTACCTATTTACGGTAAGAACTACAATGAGTTAAAACCAAATACTAAGACCAAAATACTAACAGTAAGTAAATCTTACTTCAGTGTTGCGACGACAACGACTGAGAAAGATGATTGCATAAGTGCTGTAGGCATCATGGTAGAAAACTCACAAAATAATAGATGCTGAGAAATCAATAGAGGGGTCGGTTTTGCGGACCGATGATGGACAAAGACGTGCTTGATATTCCCAACAGAGAAGAGTGTATGTAACAAGTCACATCTTGCGCAGTAAAGAGCGCAGCCGGTGCGTAGCCAGTGACCGTTAATACGGAGACAAGTAGACCAGTGATCGATCCCTCCACAGAGACGAGCTCGACTCCAGACTTGTATTTGTGGAGGGCTGGTTACCAGTCTAGGAGACAAGGTCGTGTAGAAATGCTTGCTCCCTTACAAGAAATTCTATATGTTCTTAACCATTCGTTAGTGCAGGTAGATATCGTATAGTATTAGTAACACGGTAATCCATAGGTGTCGGGTAGAGTATCCCCGACTCGAGGACTGCTGCAGCTGATTTAAATGTGCATGCAAAATACATTCCTACCTTGGCAACTAAGAACTCGAGACCAAATTGTCGAGGTCCACTGGCATTGAATTGCCCTCTTCTCAAATACAAGTCAAAATTGTCGATTTCGTATGGCCACCCAGAGACACTCAAAAGTCAGCATTGATACTGAACGAATTAGCGGTCTACCCTACATATACAAACACGATAAACAAATACCCTGAGATAAGATGACACGCATTTTAGAACTATAACCGAAGAGAACTAAGTTAAGCAAGCAGCAATGACAAGTAGAAAACCACGTACCCGTATCTGATATGTCCCCGACGCTTTCGTGAGATATCGGACCCACTTGACACTTTGGTAGCTACTCTTCTCGAACACCTTGAGGAAGCGCACGATAAGGCCCGACGCGGTGAACATAAGGACCTGGAAGTCAACATCAATGGGCGGTCGCGCCCAGACCTGTCGCGTGGTGGTGCTCGTCAGGCTTGCCGTCCCTGTGAACGTGCATTCCGAGCCTCCTTGGATGCGCGGTAGTCTGAGTACGAAGTACGTGTCAAATCCGAGCGGGCGTACGTGAGGCAAGTTTCCTTACTTCCAGACAATAACGTTCTCGGCTGGCACGTACTTCGCCTTTCCATTCGCACTTTTGCAGTCTACAGTTGTGGTGTTGAGCGGCGTAGGTATTCGTAGCACCACATTCGTCGCAGAAAGTTTGTTACCGAAATTAGCTTTGATAGTGACCGTGTACGAGACCTGCGACGTTCCAATTTCATTCACGGTGGGTATAACACGCAATGGGAGTTTAACATTCGATGTTGATCGATATCTGATGCTGACGCGTCAATACCCGGAGGCAACTCGTCCGCACATTGGTAAGGTAGGTAGGGCTCACCGCATTAGCTCGAACTCGCCATCTGGGGGTATGAAGCTGATTGTGCGAGTTGCGTCGAACTCGTCAAGTCGGACACATTGATGGAATCTGCAGTCATCCAGTTCGACAGCATCCCCCATTCCACGCTCACTCTTGTCAATCACGAGTTTATCGTTGAGCCCAAATTTACACTCTGGAGTGCCGGAGAGGTATGCTCGCATTTGGATGTGACCGTCCACGTCGGCTCGTAGGACATTCCCTGTCAAGAGTGAGAAAGAGCCATGTCGGAGAATGGTGCAAGTAGACGCACCTTTCGCACTCATGGTCAAGTTCACCGTCTCTACGACATCCACAAACGCCTCATTCTTCTTATACCTGACGTCTCCGCGCCGCCAACTCGTCGCCCCTGTCGCTTGAGTCGTAATTTTCGAAGACTCTTCCTACGGAGCAGCATTCTTTGAGTTGAAAGTAAAACAACATTTATGGAAGCCACGCACAGCAGCAATGGCAGATGATACGACGCTTTCTGTCGTAATGTATGACTTTAGTGTGTCGATTTCACTGTTCTGAGGGTAACCAAAGTCATTGATCTCTACGTAATGAGTCAATACTGAGCGAACAGACAAGTCACAACGGTAAATCACCGTCAATGAGCTCGTAAATCAGTACGAAATTGTTCTTGATAGATTCCTCGTCTATCTTGCCAAAGTATGCCTTGGCTATATTGATAAATCGGTAGCAAAACTCGAAGACGAGTGCCGCGTTGGCATTATTCCTGACCCAAGATCAGTAACCTCTGGAGGAGATGAGGCGTCGATATGGCGCACTTCGTGACAGAAACCACGTAAAGGTTGTTTATTCGGACATGGAAGAAACTTGTTGAGCCCAGGGTGACGATAGGTGACCTTACATCACTGCTGGAAACGACTTGAATCCGGAAAACGTCAGCGATCGATCGTCTGGAAATTACGAGGTTAATGAGCATCTGGGGAGGTACATGGGGTATCCTGTATCACACTTGAAGTCGGTCCGGTACAGTCTTGAGATCAGTACCTATGTAGGACGTGAGTGAATCCATTTGTCATCGGAATTCGCGTGGAGTGCAGCTCACCTCCCCTTTCTGGTTGAATATGAAAAAAGCCTGAAGACCTATGAGAGAAAGGTTTATGGAGAGTGCGTAGACATACTGATATCATGATTTAGAAAGGGGGCAGAGCTCAACTCATAAGCATCGGCTGGTGGTGAGAGAAGCCCAAGAGAAATCCCGACTGATGGGAGTTCCGCTTTAGGACCGCGGTTCAAATGTTCATTTATACGCGACTGATCTCATGATCGACCACCCAGCGTTTCCCTTCATTTCTAGCTCTCCTGTACTTCGCTTAGGAATTATTTTCGATGGGTCCTAATAATAAGCATGCTATGGGCTTTAAGCAGCGCTTCTCAGCCGTCTCGGACCGTCCTCGGAGCTATGTGCTCATTTAAAGGGTTGTACGATGCCGGCGCCTTCACGAAAGTTCAACAAGTCTCGACATGCCTGGGCCCATCTTTCGTCTGCTCCCTACCATCTTTTGCGCCTTGAGCGTGGCTCCTGGTTTGGGTGAACTCACCTGGGGGACTACTGAGTACCTGTTTGCATTCGGTGACTCCTATACGACCGATGGTATTACAAAATCAGTACATCGGGGTCTTGTGGAGGCCGAATATATGTTCTGTAGGTTTCAATATCTCTGCTGGTGTTAACTCCTCAGTTCCTGGATTCGCGAGTATAACTCAACAATGAGCAATTATCTGGATTCTAATGTTTGTCAGACCTCTTCCAACGGACCCAACTGGGTTAACTTCCTTGGTATTAAATTGCCGTACAAGACATTATTTTCCAGTCACTCAACGGTTGCCAACAGGTGGAACTTATAACCAGACTGACATCAGGGTTTGTACTTCTCTTCGCACGACAATGTATTTCAAGGCCTCATGACGACAAGTAGGTATTCGATCTTGCTTCTGGCGGAGCCACCATAGATGGAGCACTGGTCCCTCCATTCATGCCGACTGTTCTGTACGAGCTCTTCGCGCTCGCATCCCCCGATCTCATCTTGTCTTCACCAGTTCTATTGTGGACCAAGTCTCGCAGTTCAAGCAAATCCTCGCTTCTAAGCCGGTAGGTGCTCAATGGGATAGCTCGAACACTTTATTTGCGTTCTGGATTGGTATCAACGATGTTGTGAGTAATTCATGTTTCTCTCTAGGATTGTTCAATGACCTTGACTGATACAGGGCAACTCTTTCGTCTGGGTACGCTAGACTATCAGTTAGTGGATAGTGGAGATCTCAAAGAACTCATCAATCGTCAGACCAACATTACTGGACACGAGCCTGCATTCTATACGAAGATTTGACTCGTTTGGAAAGCCAGGCACGTTGCTTCTTCTATTGAACTGAATGAATTTGGCCAACTCTTTCGAAAGCTTGAAATCCTCTACCAAGAAGGCGCACGCTCCTTCCTTTTTCTTACCGTCGCGCCCACCGACCGTGCTCCCCTCTTCCTCCAGCAAGGCTCCAATGTCGTCAAGTGTCTCCACCCTCTGATTGCGAACTACAACGCTCAACTTGCTGCTATCGTCGAGAACTTCAAAACCAAGCACAAGAACCTCGACCAGGTGACCGTCTTCGACACCCAGCCGATCTTCAACACTCTTCTCAATAACGCCAACGCTCTGGGATTCGTAAACGTCACTGGATGGTGTGAAACGTATCAGAATGGAACCCCGGAGAAGACTACACAGATTAGCCCTTGTGCTCCCGTTTCTAGCTACTTGTGAGAATCTACGCCCATTCTTTGCGACGTCTCTTGAACCTACAACAGCTGGCTGAACTCTCTCCATCCTTTGTTTACTATTCATGAGCAAGTGTTTTTCTTACCTGTCCTGGAAATTATAATATATGGTTGATGACGTGTTATCAGTATCGTCGCCCGTGGCATTTCGACCGCTCTTAGTGTCTGATGGACAAACAGTGGATAGAGCACTGAAAAAAACTCTTCGTTAGTTTGAAACAATATCGTACGGGATTATGTTCGGTGTTTCCTCCCCGTCTCCTAACGAGGGATGATGAGCATGCACCGGACGCGCTACAACGCGTGAGTTGAGCCAAGATTATCCGTTACGTTTGAATGGACATTCTCCCAGACAGGAGAAACAGCTCCGATCGCTTTTAGTGTTGAGATATGGTCTTGAGAACCAGATTGATCGGTATATTCTCAATTCTGTGCCTGCTAGTTTCTGCATACTTCACCGGTGGTAAAGGAGGAAGTTCGACAGGTGGGTGCTTCAGTTGCACCGCTATTGGTGACCTCAAACGACTCGAAACTCATAAAGACGGGTTTCTCAAACAAAATCCAACGAAAGGTTCGGTATAAGGAGAAGCAGAAGGGGTAGGTCATTCTTATAGTAGTCGCCACATGAACCGAATCCGAGTCGGGGCTTTACTAGTTAGTCCAAACTCAAGAATTGAAGGCAATAATCGCTCAGCGCTCATTGAGAGCAGCCCATTTAGAAAATTTGGAAATTTTCACAATAGCCACAAGCCGGAACCTCGGTGCCGTGCAGTCGTACCTCCCTTTGGACCAAATGAATGATGATATCCTGTACCAGTCGGAAGGCATAAAGCTGTTCGTTTCAAAAGATCAGCCAAATTGTTGGAAGATACCGGTAATCAACTCGCCCCGCAGTGAAATGCATTGATTTACATATGTATAATTTGTTTCATCGGGGTCCGGATTTGAGGATCCCATCCCCATCTTTAGCCACAATCAATTGAGATGGATCCACGAACTTATTAGGCAATAACTTTTTTATATAAAAAAATCCCTGACCGAGGCGTTAAGGCAATAATTATAACAAAGCTGGTTACTCTTAGCATTCCCCCAAACGTGGGTCGAGAAGGCCTTGTGGAATGCCTTGTCATCCGAACGTGTCAGCAGAATGGGAATGTCAGTTAGAAGCTCGAAAGTGGGAAAATAAGTGCTGTTGAGTGCCAAAGTTGGTATGGATGACGATCATGTCATGGCCGAGTTCATCGGCAATACTGTATATGATACGTATTAGCGGGTGTAAGTTCAGACGCCTGTAAAAACTTACTTTGTTGTTGAAAGTATACTGTAAGCATTTGACTAGCTCACTTGGGTTTCAATCTGTTCTGTGGCATATGAATGATAATCAAGCATCTCTGGGCAAGTATACCCGTTTGTGACTGATGGGGGCGAGACCGAAACGTGAGCCGGCATATCAAATGTCTGTAACCATTTCTCGACCCGCATTATAACGAGGCATGAGGTCATTCGGCACGAGTTTGAAAATATCACTCCGAAAATTCTTCCGTGTATTGGAACAATGTCTGTCGTAATTGCTCAGGAACCTTCTCCTGCCTCCCAGAGTAGGTACTTATCAGATTGAGGAGCTGCGGGCTATGTAGAGCAGGGACGTTCCTGATCGAAAGTGTAGTCGCGAGCTTTCACCATTCTTGCAAAGAACATCTGGGTCACGGAATAAGATGACAGATGGATTAAAAGGATGGCTGTGGTGCACTATTCATGTTATCGGCCATGCTTCTTCAAGGAGATTTTCTGACTCGAAGGTTGGAATCAGGTCCGGAGATGTTTCGGACAGGTGAATGCGTAGAGTTCGGAGGTAGGAAGGTGGATGATCTCATGCTATCAGATCTACACCTTCTTCAGTCATTTTTGAGGTGAGTGTTGGGTCAGTATAAAGTGCCAAGACTTGTTGGGTACCATGGGGAGCACGTGGATCAGGACTAAGAGGTGAGTCTGGAAACGCGAGAAGTGATTCGACGATGCTGCCGTTATGGCTCTTACCACAGGGCCAAAAGGGAAAGAGTAGGTGTCTGAGAAGGCTCGGTGTACCGGTGCGGCATTCAACTTGGACTAGGGCTTTGATCTCGATCGGGAATTGTTAATGATTGACCTGTTCTTCGGATAAAGAAATGACCTAACCCCGAATCATCAGACCGAGAGAAGCTCACATACTCAGTACAAAGTCTGGACAAAAGAACTCAAAGATACTGTCGCCTGGACACCTTGACACCTAAGATTCACGAAATGAGTGCGAAGATCAACTCTGGACAAAGTGTATTCAATTGAAAACATACTGTTGCCTGAACGAACACGCAGCATGATCAGCTGTTGCTGAGCACCTTGATTTGACTAAGACTCACAAGATGAACGCGAAGATCAACTCTGGACAAAAGAATTCGAACATACTGTTGCCTGAACGAACGCGTGGCAGCATGATCAGTTGTTGTTGGACCCCTTGACTTGACACCGATGAGAATGCGTATGACCTTATGCAAAAAAAACTTTAAAAGGACAGTAACTGCAGAATTTCTGAGAAATTTTAGGCAATTGCGCGCTTGTTACATCCGAAAGGCCTGCGGATTACTAGGGTGAGTGAGTGGTCGTTCACCCAAAGATAACCGTCGATCACATCATATTCGCCCATTCGGTAGGTGCCACAAATGGAGGCGACATCCCAGCGATAGACAAGCGCTCAAGGATGAACCGGACAAACGTGAAGGGGCTTCTAGAGATGTCCATGCGGAGAGCTGGTCACCGTGAGTACTCAGAACCACTAGGTTACTCAGAACCACTAGGTGAAGCAACTGTAACGCCAGGTGTTGCATGTCAAAAGTAGACTTCCATGCGACACAGTCGCGAGAATCACTCTTGCACTGACATCTGACATAATTATTCATCGCTTATCGACATCCAGATCCAGCGTTGGTGAAGATAGGGCGGTAAATCCAGTCAAATCTAGGGGAAAGATATAACAGAAACCAGGAAGCATTGTCACCGAGCAAACACTCGGAGTCGCGACGATCCAAGCGAACCAGATCAGGTGATTTCCATAATGATCGGCCGACTCCATTCTAGCCCGTTTCGGCCGGCATCAAAAAAACCGCCGAGTCACAAGTGGAAAGGTTTTAAAAACTTTGAAGGGCCGCCTAACTTACTAACTCCCATCCCACGTCGCGTTATCTTTCGAGCAATTGCTCGCTTTCATTTCTCGAGGTCGTCCATCAATCTTCGACCATGTCGTTGACGGCTACAAAACTACGCGCCAATGTCGCACCAAAAACCGCGCAGTTCGTCCGAACACAATCCACGAAAGTTGGAACCAACATATGCATGGTTGAAGCAAAATATCGTATACGTGAGCATGCGCGCAACATCAGTCGTTCAACCATGCAGAATGCGACTGTAGCACCACCCGTGTATGTCTACTTTCATCGTCTATTTATAGCGGAATGATCCTCAATATTTTATAGGCGTCCCTCACCAGCGCCAGCATTCCAGCAGGTACCTTCTCCCAATAACACAAATGTCAATCTCCCGGATCACGTATCAGGACCTAGGCCACACCTAACTGTACCTCTGGACCATACTTTCGTCGGAATGTCTGGCGGCGAAATTTTCCATGAGATGATGCTGCGTCATGGTGTCAAACACATTTTTGGCTATCCTGGAGGCGCTATCCTACCCGTCTTTGATGCAATCTACAAGTCTGAACATTTCGACTTCGTTCTCCCTCGGCATGAACAGGGTGCAGGCCATATGGCCGAAGGCTACGCTCGTATTTCCGGCAAGCCTGGTGTCGTTCTCGTAACATCCGGTCCAGGAGCCACCAACGTCGTTACACCCATGCAGGACGCTCTTTCCGATGGTGTCCCCATGGTCGTGTTCACAGGGCAGGTAGCAACCTCCGCCATTGGCTCAGATGCATTTCAGGAAGCCGACGTTGTCGGCATCTCGCGTAGCTGCACAAAGTGGAATGTCATGGTCAAAGACATTGCTGAACTCCCCCGGCGCATCAATGAAGCTTTCAAGATCGCCACCTCTGGGCGTCCCGGCCCTGTCCTTGTCGACCTGCCTAAGGATGTGACAGCTGGCATTCTTCGCACCCCCTTGCCATACAAGGCCACCACCCCCGGGGCACACCTGGGCCTTCCTATGAACCCTCTGCAATCTCTCGAGCCACCTGTAGATCTCCAACTGATCGAACAGGCAGCGAACCTCATCAACCAAGCCCAGCGTCCCATCATCTACGCCGGAAATGGTGTCCTATCCTCTCCCATGGGCCCGAAATTCCTCAGGAAGCTCGCGGAGCAGGGCAACATCCCCGTTACCACCACTCTCCAAGGCCTCGGTGCCTTTGACGAAACAGATCATCGTTCTCTCCACATGCTCGGGATGCACGGCAGCGCGTACGCCAACTTCGCTATGCAAGAGGCCGACGTCATCATCGCCCTGGGTAGCCGCTTCGACGACCGTGTAACTGGAAAGCTTGATTCATTTGCACCTGCTGCCAAGGCTGCGGCGGCGCAGGGCAGAGGTGGTATCATCCACTTCGAGATCATGCCGAAGAACATCAACAAGGTCGTGGAGGCTTCGATACCTATTCTCGGCGACGTCATCAACAATATGGCGTCTTTATTGCCTCTGATCAAGTCCTCCCCGCGTGAGGAGTGGTTCCGTGATATACAGCACTGGAAGAAGTCGTACCCTTTCACATATACGCCAAGTGCGAAGGGTGACAAGTTGAAGCCTCAGGCAGTCATCGAGGAACTCAATAAACAGACAGCACACCGCAAGGAGGATATCGTCGTGGCTACTGGCGTTGGTCAGCATCAAATGTGGGCCGCGCAGTTCTTCAGATGGAGACATCCTCAGAGCCTCGTGACATCCGGTGGTCTCGGCGTACGTTATTTCATTTCACCTCATCCTTATTCTGTTTATTGACGAATTCGGCTTACAGACTATGGGCTTCGGCCTGCCTGCCGCCATTGGAGCCAAGGTCGCGGCACCCAAGAAGACTGTCGTCGATATCGATGGTGATGCCTCCTTCAGCATGACTGCCATGGAGCTGGCCACTGCCTCGCAATACAATATTGGTGTCAAGGTTCTCGTCCTCAATAACGAGTTCCAGGGCATGGTTCTCCAATGGCAAGGTATATCCCTCAGGTATTTGATGTGACGACTATGTCTCTTAATGCTTGTTCTTCTTCAGATCTATTCTACGATCGCCGTTACTCGCACACCCAGATGACCAATCCAGACTTTGTCCGCCTAGCTCAGGCGATGGGCGTCCATGCCATAAGATGTGAAACTCCGGAGGATCTGCCTGCTAAGATGAAGGAGTTCTTGGCGTACGACAACAACAAGCCCATATTGATGGAGTGCTACGTTTCCAAGACTGAACATGTGTATCCTATGGTATGCTTTCTCTACCTTTGTTAACAATCAATTGCTCACGATACCTACCTCAGGTCCCCGCTGGCAAGGCCCTACATGAGCAGATACTACACCCCGCCCTGAAAATCAAAGCAAGAGAGCCTTAATCCCGTTTTATCCCTGCTACCATCCCAGCCTCAGCCGAAATCAAACGGACATTATGGCATAATATACCTTGCTTCTTGCATTGTGCATTATTCTCACCGGATACACCCAAAACACACCAATGTACAATAGCTTTATTCTTTTTCGCGGGCGTTTCTACCTCTACCTTTCTCGATATCGTTGCATTCTACGTACATGCCACCTTCATTATAAACGATCTGTACTAACATAATACTCTGTTAAGTCTAACACGACCAAAGGGGATGATCAGTTGTTCCTGTTTGTGTTTTTGGCATGCGCCACTCCGTCCAAAAATGTGATCGTCGATTTTGGAACTCCATATTTAATTAACAACGGCCAAATCCAAAAGATATCTTATGGTCCTACTGTGAAGAAGTTTGAGTAGTTAGCAGCGGAAACCAGCACACATATTTTCCGATTCAAAGATCTTCTCACACTCCATCCTCTCTTCCATGAGTTAAATTAGGGTGAGGCTAGCGCTTATATTACGAGTCAACGAGTTCAAATTTGATTCAAGCAGCTAAGTAAAGACAATCAGTATTCCTCGGATGCAATCATAGTTTAAGCCTGTGGCAAAGCTATCATGATAGGAACATAAAAAGCAAGATTCTAATCAGCATTGACAGCTGCTAATGATGGTAGTAGTTGGCGAGTCCTCAATTGGCTGCGACAATTTCAAATGTCGGGCTGACATTTCCAGAGTCTCCAAATACTGGAGAGAAAAAAATCAGAAGAAATTCGGGTACTGAGAGGGAGGTGCCCACAAGTGATGTCATAATCGCCGGGTGCAACAGTGTCGGGAACCGTCACATTGACACTGCCACTGCGCAAGTTAAAGTCAGTGGCAAGTACAAAGTCAGGTGTCAACTGTCCAGCTAAAAGGCCCCATTAACAAACACATCACTAATATAATAACAAAAGCATACCTGGTCGGAGTACAACCGAGGCGCGATTTGAGATGTTCACAGGTGCGGAAGATGTATTCCTGCGATTGATTGGCAAGCCTGGAATTGCCGATGCTGTCAGAGGACCTACCATGTAACAATCTCGACGTTGCCTACGATCCAAATTGTGGAGGCATTGGGGCTGATGATGGGTGGGCTGAAGATGTCCGACGCAGCCCTAGCATCAACAGCACCGTTGACAATAGAAAGGGACGATGAAGCAAGCGTGGCGAGAAGAAACTTGATTTGCATGCTTCTCAAGGCGAAAACAACTGATTGGTAAGTCTACTTGTACTGCAAATATTTTCGACGTTTAAATACGTTGGCCGGAGTTGTAGGCCAACGGGCAACGGTCGCCGTGGTGGACAACAGTTGTTCTGATTTTAGATTTGGATGAAGAAGTGTTTCGCCGGTATTCCGGTAGGCGATGCCACATCGGCGAACTCGAACTCTCAACTAGATGATGACCTTTGCGCTAGAAGTAACGGGTGAAACGCATGATGGAACAGTCGAGTGGTTTACGGACATACAGAAAAGCTAGATGCAAGATCGCGCACGACGCGCTTTTTTCTGTAAGGATTACTTGGTCATCAACCTTATGTAGGACCGACCAAATTATAATGAGACAAAGAGACATCTAACAATCGGCCAAAATCTGATTTGCTCGCTTTCGAACCGAAAGTTCGAACGCATCGTGGATTGGAAGCCTCCATATGGGACTTTGTTCGGAGAGCCTAAGGAAGGCATCTCCTGGCAGAGTTATTCAGGTGGGTTATTAGAAGAGTGTTCTGAGCCACCTTCGATGCTTTACGATCCACCTTTACGCCATGGCCGCAGCCTCTGTCTCCATCCCGTCGCTGAGCTCAGCAGGGTGCAGCCAGAATTGAGGCGAATTTCCTACCATTGACTTGTTTGACTTGATGCTGCACAGCCGTTGAGAGAAATAGCGTTAATTGCAACTCCTGCGGCTCTGTGATGCAAGGGGCGCCGGACAAACTGAAAGCAACTTTGTTTCGTTTGAATCACTAACCCCTATCACATCACAGCATCAACATGTGAAGCATTGCGCTGTAGGCATACCTCTTTTGAGGGGAACAAATACCCAAATCCAGACCATGACGTGACTGAATAGAAAATGTCATAGTCCGGAGGGGAGAGCTCTGTGACTATGATCACTCATCATCTACACTTGGTGACTCAATGAAGGGATAGGCACCATTGGTCGGGAAGAGGAAGATATTTTGGAGAAGAGGTAACTGTTCAAACGCTTGTCGAAGCACGCACGGTTTCACGTGTGCGTGATAATGTCACGCAACATATCTCCAACCCCGCAACTGGGGAGAAAATGCTCAGGAACTTCGTAAACGCCGAAGGGCGCACTCCGTCCGCTACTCGTCACTTCGAGCCACGAGATATCGCTCATGTTGAGCCAGAAGATAGAGGCGTGTAATACTTGCAAATAAGTTGAATGACTTAAGGGTCAGGATGACACAGTCTAGCATGAAAAGGGGGAATGGGGAAAGCGAGGAGAACGGCGCACTGCACGTGATCACCTGATAGTAAGAACCTCCACTCAGACAGACAGACTCTTTGTTCCACCACGTGACCAAGTTCCGCTGATTAGATAGCTCATCCTGCTTGTCCTGCCCACCAGTACTCAGGTTGGAGAGTTTAGATCCCCAAACTAGGTGAACGCGTCCACTCCGACTCGGAGGACATGGTCTATACACACTTCTGGGGAACGCTTGGGCGGCATCTACCCACTAAACCCTCAGCTCACCTATACAAATCTTTTTTCAAGCCGTCTTTGTTTTTGAGCAGGCCTCTCCACGTCTCCAAAAAATTTGAGTTTCCAAAAGTTGAAACAACTACAGTATGCCAATGCGTGTTTTGTGTGTTTTATGCTTCTAACAGGTCTACATCTGAATGTCGAAGGCAGCCAAGAAATATTACGCAGTTGCTGTTGGTAGAGGAGGTCCAAATATATAATACATGGGAGGAGGTGTCGATAGTATTTCCCTTCACCTGATGTATCAATATTGACGGAACTATCATGTTTTCCTAGTGTCAAAAACAGGTTTATACATTTAGAAATATCGTTCATGGTGTAGCGATGCTGATCATGATTGCAGACTGACAAATACCCTGCGGTCTTCAAAAGTTTTCTGTCTTTGGAACAGGCAGAACAGTGGCTTGCAAGTAAGTTGGGAAATCTCCCAGAGGCTGGCTGCTGATGAGATGGGCAGATCAGATTAGTTTACATGATGCCCATTCTAGAGGAGTTCCATCCCTCCAGCCTGGAGTTCTTTCCATTGCAAACGGTAGCGAATCTTCGAGCCATGTTCCTTTTTCGAATACTGGGTCTATAAGTTCAGGTCCTTTTGATGCAACGCCTCCATCACACGCAAGTTCGTACCGTGACCGTATAGCGCTAGATTCTGTGTCTATGGAAGACGAGCCTGAATATCTAGCCAGTCCAAGACTGGTAACGTTATCCCCTGAACAACAGCAGGTTCTCGACCAAATTAAACGCGGACACAGCGTCTTCTTCAGCGGCTCCGCAGGTTCGACCCAAAACATCAGGAGATTGTTTGCAAGTGTGCTAATTTTGAATTAGGTACTGGAAAGTCTGTGCTGCTACGGGAGATAATAGACACTCTGGTGGGACGAGGGTTAGGCGACCGATTAGGTATCACCGCGTCCACGGGAATAGCGGCCGTCAATATTGGTGGCAGTACGATCCATTCATGGGCAGGAATAGGACTTGGAGATCAGCCTACGGACCGATACATAGATAATTTCCTTAATTATGAGGAATCCCGGGAAATCCGTCGTCGTTGGCAAACTGTAGAAACTCTCATCATTGACGAAGGTGCTTGGAATTCGGGAATGACGACATGTATTGACTCATCGCCTTTTTGCAGTGTCGATGATCGACGGGTCCTTTTTTGACAAACTTGTAAGCTGTCGTGTTACTAGATGACAAGCATCCTTACACGCAATTCCCATGGAAAGGAAAACATAGCTAGAGGAGTCCGACGTAATAATCTCCCTTTTGGTGGAATACAGGTACCTAATATGAGTCCAGGAATTTGTTCGAACTTTACTCATTCTACGAGTGGTTAGTTAGTTCTTTCAGGAGATTTTTTTCAGCTTCCTCCCGTTCCTGGTCGAAACCAAGACGGATTGCCGATACCCGCCGTGTTTGCATTTGATTCTGTTTCCTGGGATGTTTGTGTTGGGCCGCCTCTCATGCTGACTCGTGTCTTCCGCCAGAAAGATCAGGGTATTTTGACTATCTGTTACTGTCTATCTCCACTTATTCGATTGATTGATATAGACTTTATCGATATACTCAATGCCATGCGCTTTGGTGAACTGGATGAAAAAGCAGAACTAGCTTTCTCCGCGCTGTCCAGAGAAGTAAAATACACAGACAGTATTGAGCCAACAGAGCTGTGCGTATCTCCTTTCATTTCGTTTATACGTTCTTCACTTTTTCCAGATTCCCCACGAGACGCGAGGTTGAAAACGCTAATTCATTTCGCCTTGCACAACTTGAAACAGAAATGCACACCTACGAGGCTCACGACATTCCTGGATATGATTCGTATGGAAACCCTGTCAGTCCGTTACAGATGGCCCAACTCCTTAAGCGCCATGTTATCGTTCCTCAAGAAATACGATTGAAGGTTCGAATTACTAATTATTACTTCTATCGCCAATAATTCTTTGCCTATATTTCTTTCCTTCAGGTTGGAGCTCAAGTGATGTTGCTTAAAGTAGGCCTTGGCTTTAACTCATAGTACCTCAAACTAATTTTTTCAAGAACCTGGTTCAAGGACAACTAGTAAATGGGTCGGTTGGTCAGATCGTGCGATTTGAGACAGTACAAGAAGCACTTTCTGGGCGTACTCGTACAGTGGGTGCTGTCAAAAGGATTTTTGAGAACAATATTGCCTGGCCCGTTGTTCGATTCATCGGTGGGCAAGAAGTCTTTCTAGCTCCCCAGAAGTTTACGGTGAACAACGCTCGGGGAGAAATGGAAGCCTGTCGTGAACAGGTGAGCCGTACAACCAATTGGACTTCACTATTCGATACCCATAGATTGCAGGTTCCATTGATCCTGTCTTGGGCACTTAGTGTGCACAAGTCCCAAGGACAAACTTTAGAACGTGTCAAGGTGGATCTCGGTCGAACATTTGAGATGGGTCAAGGTGGGAGTTTCAAAATAATATCGACCTTCGTACCTTCTTGAATTGATGAATTCTAAGCTTATGTTGCTCTTTCTCGCGCAACTCGTATGGATCAGCTTCAAGTCGTCAATTTTCACCCATCAAAGTAAGCTTCAGTCTCGCAAGTCATTATGACTCTAATCAACTGGATCATGTAGGGTCATGGCTCATCCTAGAGTCCTTGAATGGTATTCCCGCAGTCGTCCACCCGATGTTTCTGGTACTGGTGCGATAGAGTTGTCTGATTCTGAGATGACGCCACAGACACAGTGCGCTAGAGCAACTACGACGGAAACAATTGACCTTACAGTCGGACAATGAAGTCGATGAAGAAGAGCTTGGGATGGCATGGTATCATGACTTATAATAATCATCGTGTCTTAACTTATGTGCACCTTATATACCCTACATTGTCGTAATGCTCAAGCTATGAGAGCTACATTACAGGATCGGACATGATTCGCGGGGAATAAGCGACTTCCATGGTCAAATGACGTTACAGACTGTCAGACCAATCTACCTAATACCTAGACCTAGCTGCCCAGATAGCGCCGAGGCGATCCACCTCGTCACCAGAGCGACCCCAGAATCCAACGAGACTCCAATAAGCACCGGCCACAGTATCGGCAGGAGCAGTAGTAGTAATGCAATTGCTGGTAACTATTCCGCCAGAAAGCGTCTTTCCGAGGTTCGTCGTGAAGCTGGCGTAGAAGATACGGGCCGAACCGTTGTGGATACCCTCACATACCTGAATTTCAGTGATGTATTCTCCCAGGCCGAGGGTCAAGGTTGCAGGGCTGCCGCCTGTACCGCCATGGGTCAATGTGACATAGACAGAGTCGCCGTGATGGGCTGTGTACGTGAGAGCATCGACGCGGCTGGCACTCCTGATAGTCAGGGAGGTGATCCCAGGAAGAGTGGGAGGAGAAGGGAACATGGTGAGATCATTGTAGGAGTGACCACCAGTGCCGCCAAGAAAATCAGCAAGACGGATTGAAGACGAAAGTGTCCAAGAAATAACACTTGAGATGGGGTAGTGGTCACTTAGGGGAGCACCAGTACTGTTGACAAATGCATCGTTCTCGTTGGTGAAGGCGGTCAATTCGAATGATACAGTACTGCTGCCGCGAGCGAAGATCTTGTCGACAACCTCGCAAGCGGCCATCTGGGCCTGGGTGGTACCAGCAGGGAAGGGGAAATCGCAGACCAAAGCATCTGCACCTTCAGCTGGGAACGAGCCGTCGCGTACAACACTAACCCAGGCATCGGTGACTTGGAGGCCGTTGATGAGGCTGTGAAGGGATTCGGAATCGCCTACGCGGGTATAGCGAGTGTTGGTGTCTCCCATAACGACGATGGGCATACCAACAGAGGCAGTTTGGGCGTAGGCAGTGAGCTGGGCAAGGTTGGATGCACGAGCATCGATGTCACCGGCCTCATCACCAGCATCGCCATGAAGATTATAGAGGTCGAACCAAAACCCATCGCTGACTCGGATACGAGCGAAGGTAAACCCTTTCGGGGTAAGACAATCGCCGTCATTGAGGTTGCAAGAAGACCATTTGACGCGGTCAAGATCAAAGTAAGGGAAATCAGAGAGGGTGTTGAGACCGGAACCAGTGCCAGCAATACCAGAGGTTGGGGTACGGAATGGATGGGTATCGTTGGCGTACAAGACATCGTGGAAGTTAAAATCTTCTTGAACGTTAATAATGTTGTAGGGTTTGAGACGAGGAGAGATCAGAGGAGTGTTCACTGTTGGATTGCCAGAAGAGAAAATCTCTGCAATTTTTGTAAGTTGACCTAATGCGGTCTGCAATGTAGTATTTTGCTCACCAGGAAGTCCGGCAACATTGTACGAGAGCAAGGAAAACGATCCCGAAGTCTGAGCAGCAACGACAGATGCAATCAGCACTGGCAATGTCACGAGGAAGAAACCCATTTCGACCAAGTTAAGGGACTAGGGAATCGTAAGGTAATGTCATCCCCCCGCATTTATCTCGTCGTCCTTAGAAGACAGAAGAGGAACCGAAGCACATTTAACATGAGAGAACGCCATCTAAAACAGGCTACAACGCAGGGAACCTGCACCAATCGGACCATCAACTCGCCAACCATAGGAATCAGAAGCCAGGTCTTGACTACGTCGGAGATCATTGCTCAGTACACGCTACGAA
>JABAKA010016112.1:0-33898 GCA_018857285.1 Termitomyces sp. Mi166#008 | reverse complement strand
CCCAAACAAACACAAAAAAAAAAACATTTCTTCCCGCCCCTCGCCCCCCCCCCCCCCCCCGTGCTACGCTCCCCCTCCTACGGAGCCGTAGGACCCCTGTAGATTTAAAGGCGTATGCACGTATGCACAGCTACAATAAGCTGAGATCTAATGAAGAGGCACCTCTTGTCCCAGTTCGAACCCACAACATACGCCACTGCGTCTCAAGTCTATGGTGTTGTCTCGAGACACATGATGCATTCCATGGGCGACAATACACACGGTTCGAGACAGACGGGTCTAGGTCGAGCTGCTAAGCGTAGGGACGAAATGACGAATATGTTCGGGCACCAAATCCTTAGGCAAACGCGCTATCGTGTCCAACGGAGCGCGTTTCGCCAATGCAAGTAGATTGAGACGAAGATTGCGCAAAACTGGATCTTCGCTCGCGGCCTCGTTTGTGTGATCCTCCGTCTTGGTCTTCGAGCCATCCTTGACATCGAATGGTGGCACGTGAGCGGATACTGGGGTCGAAGTCGTCATGCTTCTTGTCTTGATATTCTTGTCGAGGTCGATGATCACTCCGGCGACGTACTCCATGACTTCCCTAAGCTCTTCTGGGCCTTCGAGCTCATAGTCAACATCTTCGCCATTCGGGTTCTTCGACGAGGCATCAACATCCATCCACGTCTTCTCTGGCTCCTCTGTCTCTTGCTGATCAGTGGCGTCTTTCCCCTCCAATTTTTTTACTTCCTTCCTGTGCGCCCTCCGCCTCTCCCTGAAAACTTTCCCAGCCCACTCTTCTTCACTTTGGAACAGTTCCTCCGGTGTTTTGATCAGCGCTCCCATATCAATCTTGTGCGTTTCAATTTGCATCAGAAGGACGAGAGCAGCGGCAGCCACAGGGTAAAGCTGTAGCGAGTTCTTGACATACTCGAAGAGGCGGGTAATCGGTTTACCATTGGGACGATGGCTTGATGCTGCCTTTTGCCTCGCGAGCTCGATAGCGGTTTCACGGAGTAACGAGTGTCGACCTTCCGTCAAAGGATCGATAATCTCTTGCTCTACCCAGGCCGTCAAAGACATTCCCAGGGAAGCACAGGGGGCAAGACTCTGTTATAGAGGTTAGCTTGGAACGCTAGGCTCATTAGGCTTGAACTCACTCCCGGGGTTGACACGAACTCAGCCAGGCTCCGAACGTAAGCCAAACCATCAACACCACCATATACGACATCCCGAATATATTCTTCTGCGGTAGATGCTCGCAGCGTGCTCCAATAGTTGTCCACGAGAGAAACAGAGATGTCCTTCTTGGGCTCAAGCTGAGTTGTCGATGCGGCTTCGCAATCAAGAGTATCGCGAAGGAGTTGCATGATCTTCTCTTCTTCTTCTCCTTCTCTCCCTGCGATCCGGCGCTGACGTATCTCTTCTTCAAGTGCCCCCGCGAGAGCCGCATAAGACCCGTAGTCGGTGGCCTGGATCTCTCGAGGTGTCTGCCACGGAGGTGCTTCCTGTACCTCAGCTTCATCCATGTCTTTTTGTTTACTCCGCGTAGGATTCCGGATAATCGTCCAGTGACGTCGCTTGGTTGGAGAGCTTTCTGTCAGGAAACGTTGAGGCGTTTGGCGTTCGAAATATAAGTTGACGGAGGAATAGTAAGAGGGTATAGCGCGAAGAGTATTTGATTGGGATTGAGGGTCGTATTGGGGAGGTGTAGTGAATAACGGAGGATGTAGTTGTGTGAGATGGGGTCGTGTCTCTAGTTCCGGTGCAAGAGCAGAAAGGACCGAGAATGGGTCTTCCACTAAAAGACGGTCAGGTGGTGCGATGGTTCACTCATTAGGGTGAACGTACTTTCAGGGTAGTCCAAACTCCCATCAGCGTGAAGTGGGGGTCCTTCCTTCTCGAATCGAAGCCTCTCCTTCTTCGTTTTGTAACGCTTGCCTACGGAACATCATTCAGTGTTGATGAGAGAGAAAATAGAAAATTACCCTTCAGCTTGAGCGCCAGCATTGTATGTGCCCAATCTGAACCTGGAGGAAACACACCTAGACCATCTTTTGAACCGGGAAGCCGCCCTTCAGCATCGACACTCTCAGCAACTTTGTTCGACGGCGTTTGCGCAGTCTTCTTATACGGTCCACGTGCACCTCTTCGACTAGTCAGTGGTTGGACTTGTGAAGAAACAGAAGGAGACCGCCGCGCGAGTGCTACGTCGTCGATTTCCATAGGCGTTCCTACATTGTAGTCGTCATCGTCATCAATAACAACCGGGGTCGCTTCATCGTCCTTCTCTATTTCGATATTCCAGTCCGTTTCGTATTGTATGACAGTTGCTGCCGCCTTAGCGATATGATCCAACCCCCAGGCTTCGATTCTTTCGGCTTCCGCGTAATATATGGATCCAGGAGGGTTAAAAGCTTTCGCGTTCGAGGCAACTAACCTCAAGTCAGCCTACAGTGGGAGGTCAGAATCACAAGGCACTGATTGACACTCTTTATCTACGCACCGCGAAGTCTTCAAGAGACCGATATTTCCCTCTTTCAACTTTCAAAGACATGGTCCCAAAATCCATTGGTCGTTTCACAACATCTGTGTACCCTGGAACTTGGGATGTATCAACTGGCTGCAAGAAGAATGCATAGTCATCCTTTCTGCATATCGACGTCAGCCAATTCACACCATTATAAAAAGCAAAGGCAACCTACTTCTTTATCTGCGCAATAAGCTTCGTTAAGACCTCTTTCAGGGGCTTCAGTTTCACTGGTCGAGGAGCTTTCTTCTCCTCTTCTTGCACTACATATGACCCTGACTTTTTCCCGACTTTGATCGGTTTGCCGCCCTTGAGAGCTGGGAGTACGAGAGTCAGCCCAGATTTAGAAGGTCCTGCCCGCGCTGAACCATTCAATGGCGTAGATGGAAGATGAGGAAAAGATTCAGAAAAATCCATTTCACCCGTGGCAAGAACGTCGGAGGTGAGGCCGTCGGAGTTATGTAACGGGCCACATGTCGTTTCGGCACGGGACCTCCTTGCCCTCAACCTCAACGACCAACTCTTCAACGTCCAGTTCTTCCCAAGCTTAAGACTCTGGGGTGCCTGGGTCGAACAGCTTTGAACCATTTTATCTGAGTAATTGCACTGAATTTCATCAAGAATTGGCTTACTAGAACGTGTACAGTTTCAATGATCCTAAAGACACGACTAGTACCGGGGAAATAGCCATTCAATTATCATTCCAGGCTTCTTGACTTAGACTGAGGACACCGAAAATATCTCAAATGCTTCCAAGGGAACTTGACTTATGACTCAACTATTTTCGACAAATTGCCATGCGACCATTGCGAGGTTCTTGCATACTGTCATCATGACATGACAGGCGCATCATAACTTCTACAGCTGACTGGTGCTCTCTTTCTTGTCATGATGATCTATCTCCAAGACTATAATCACATGTTTTTGTGCACAAGAACTCTGACAGAACCCATCAACCCTTGGAAGCTCTTTAATACAATGCACGAGCTTTACGGAGATTGAAGACTATTCAAGGAACAACAGAGCGGTGTGAATTCACATGCTTCCAAAATTTCCAACAACGATAGAACGTGAAACGTATATCGAACTACATCGGCAGCTGCGTTGCCTTGGTGGTGTCACTGCTATGCTTCGTGACCACTTGCTTCGATCTGCCCTCAATTTCTCGGCCAGATTTTCTCCTGCTGGAAATAACTTCCCACTGTCGCTGAGATCTATCGACTTGGGAACAATATATTGACAGACTCTGATATGGATGTAGAATTTTCCAACTCGTGGGCCCAGTTTGACAACCTCTCCCACAAACAAGTACTTAATATCGAATTTTTTGGGTACTGAGTACTCCTAGCGGGCTGAATTCGTGTCTCGTTTCAGCGGATCCTTACTTACTTACCGGTCATTGAACATTAATAAGTATGTGCTAGGCAACCACGTTTCGGGCACAAAACTTTTGATCTGCTTGGAAATTGCATCACCTGAGCTGGAAGGGAGCGTTGTATTTCTATGTAGAGTACATATTATACTAGTTATATGTTACCCATTCCTGTTCCTGGAGCTACTGGACCTTCATGATTTCACGACGTCATATTTTACGGACAAAACAGATATGCACAATATCCATCGATCCGAACATCAAATTAGGCCGATCACAATCGATCAAACCGAGTTTTATAATCCATCATCATCCATGTCGGTGATTCGCAATCCCTTACTTAGTCAAATTCCAGTAAGTTTTGTTGGTTGCTACCGAGTGCTGCGCTAGTGCTGAAACTGTCGCCCTTTCGACAATTGAGTTCAGACACCATGATGGCGGAGCTACTTTCGATTACCAAGACTACTGAGTAGTTTTGTAGAAGCTGTGCTTTATCATTCGCATGTTCATGCCACAATACCGGAGAGTGACCCATTCCCAGTGAAGGGACATACTTTATTGTTGCCGGGATATCCAACCCGATAACTTCTCCGACTCGTGTCATGGACTTGTTACAAAAGAAATAATTTGGTTGCTCTGTCGGCAATTCCTATCTTACGCGTATGAATTTGAACCACTTGTGGATCTACCCTGGCTTTGTTTCCTCTTCTTCTCAACAACCACGATTTCACTTCCCCTCTGGTTGAACCCTCGATGTGTTGAGGTCACAACGAGAATTTACCACTTCTTTTTTGTCATTCTTCTGGATCCATGTCCACATCTGGCTCCACCACTCCAACGAATACTTTCTCTACTGATATCAAACCGTCCTTCGACTCAACGACCTCACGAACCCCTCCACACCTTCCTTCCCAATTGACTCTCGCAGAAGGGGATAAGCCACAATCTTTGCATTTTACCCAAATATATTCTTTACCTCCTTCGAGTCGATCGACTCCTTCGAGCTCCATAGGTCACCGGATGACACGACAATTGCAAGGGGAGCAGACTTTCTCCAGACCAGTTGCTGAGTCCAGCATCTCATCCGACTCCCAGAAGGACGCAGCAGGCACCAGCAAGGAAGATGGACCTTCTGAGCCTGCGCCGCCTCCGCCAAAGAAAAAGCGTACGCGGACTCTGACCACACCCCATCAGACAGCCGTCCTACATGCACTGCTGGCCAAGGTAAAATCCTTTGTATTGTGATGTCCTGTCATAATAGCTTGACTGATGTGTATTGCCGCAGTCTCGTTTCCCTAATACGGCTGTGCGAGAAGAGGTTGGACGATCTATCGGACTCAGTGCTCGCAAAGTACAGGTGCGACGTCGGCTGATCCCACTTTTGATCGCTACTCACCACTATTCCATCTTCTAGATTTGGTTTCAGGTATTGCTTTTAACGGAAAAATCTCCGTGAGGAATGACTAAATCTGTTGTTGATTACAGAATCAACGCCAAAAAGCTCGGCGACCACATAGTCAGAGTGACACGTCGCGAAAAAAACCGCCGCAGACTGGCGCATTCCCAAGCCACTCGGGAACCTCCCCACTGGGGTCGTTCCCACTTGCTCCAGACCCGAGCTCAAGCTATTCAGCATCCATGTCGCGCTCTACTGAGATGGGGCGCTCAGTGGCGCGTGGGCATTATTCTCTCGACCAATTCTCTGACCGAGGTGGATCGTCCTCTCAATTATCAGGTCCGGGAATGCCTGGCCTAGAATCGTCATCTGACTTAACGTATCGCCGACACCACGTCATCTCATCTCGGCCAAGTACGGCCTATGAGGGGTTTATACGCTATAGGGATCTCCGAGATCGAACTGTGAGATCACCAAGCCCTGTGCGTTTGTATCTACCACCCCCAGCCCCGCATACTACCATAACCAGTGGACCGTACGAGCGCGATCCTTCGCGTACTCTTCCACCTCTGGTATTCCCCTCAGCATCTCTTCGCACAAGTTTTTCTGCCCCTGGCCCTTCTGGACCGTCCCATGCCGCCTTTGACTCATCATATACAGAGAGGCGGTCTTCATCGCCTGTGTTTGCTTACCAGCCTCCAGAGTCAACGGCACGAGGAACGTGGCCTCCTTATGAATTTCGACCACGACTCGGGTGGCCAACTTTATTTGATTCCACACTCCGATCGTCTCAAACACCGTCATGGGCGCTTCAAGAGCAAAGGTTGGCTAGCAGAAGTGTCACGCCTACTGTACCTGGCGCAGAGCGACCGCCCGTGACTGGTGAGGCCATGACCGAGGAAGATGTCCAACCCACCGAAGCCAGGCCGCCTCAGCGTTCTGGACGTTACGACCCCATTCGCGGTACGTTCATTTACTCCTCGCCTCCGGAGGACCATTAGGGCCGTGAAAGCTTCAGTGCCATTGCTTGAGTATCTGTCTTCACATAATATTCCTCACGTCCCTCATGAGACTTACTATGTCAGCTCCAATAAAGATGATTCTAAACGCTCTTTATTGCTTCTCATGTACGCCACTCCCCTTTGATGTGTCTGTCTAAGACTATATATCGTGTAGAGCTCACGCCAGAACTGTATCACTTGTCTTATTAATTCCTTTTGATCCTGCTGTATTTCTTTCCCTTTATGCCGTCGACTCAAACGTTTTTACACCTACTAATACCACTTAATATGTCCGAATTGTATCCAATTATCAAAAATAGAGATATCAGATATACATCACAAACCAGTGCTTTTCTTTTTTCTGAAGCAAGCCTGACCTGCAATTGAGCCCTCTTTCTCAGCTTTGTCTCCATCACATGAGCATCGACCGCGGAGATTTCCAGGGTCTGTTCTGGACTTATGGAGATCATTCGTTACCCTTGGAATTTCATTGTTAGGGTCTCGTTCATGGGTTCCGACACGTCCATGGTGCCCTGAGCACGGAATCTCTCCCGTTCGAGTCTAGCGAGTAGATTCTTACGAGGATGGGAAGTAGTGGAGCGAAACTCGTCATCGCTGGTGACAGTGGACATTGAAGGGCGCGTGGAGTCATCAATGGGGATAGACATTGTTCCCATGGGGTGGGTATTAGACGTAGCTTCCTGATGGAGAAGGCCTTCAAGAATCGTAGGAAACAAGGTTTCTGACGTGGTGGTAGCACTACCACCAACTGACAATGTTGTGGATGGCAAAGGAGTTTCCATAAGATCAATTATGGGCATGTGCGGGGAAGAAGAAGTAAGATGAGAACTACTGTCTGATGGATGTACCACAGACGAGGTCGTTGTCTGAGAATTTACAACCATTCGTGGAGTAGATGCATGATTTTGAGCCATTGTTTCGGGCGTAGAGATTTGTACATGCTGTGTTTTGTTATCAGATGATGTTCCGTGGCGGCCTCCCGTACTCTGTGTCGGCGTCAAAATATCTAACTCGGAGGCACGCTCTGTCCGTGTTATAGCGGCAAGGGGATCTGATAATCGTGTTGAAAGAGCCAAGGGGAGTGATGTATCCGAGTGGATGGAAAGTAAATCATGGTGGTGTGCGGGTCTCGTGCCTTTAGGACCATCTAACTGGTCGGATCCACGCTTTAAATGAGTTTGCACGGATTGAACAAGAGAACGATGACCGGGCCTTATGGAACAGGGCCGTGGCGGAGGCGGCGGTATGTAACGTTGGCCACTCGACTGCGCCACTGGGCTTGTTGCACGAGTTTTGATCTCGCCGGCCTGGACACAAGCTTCCTCAGAAATGTCGACATGATTTTTCGCCGTCTCATGCGCAAGCCTTTCTTGCTCAGGCTTTTCTCGCTCCTTTCCCTTGGCAGAAATTCCTGGCCTCAGAGACGTGTCACAGATATCGTTGGCTGAGTTAAAGAGTGTGAAACATAAGCGACGTCGACAGGCGGACATGACCTTACAAATCGGCCCACTATGATTTGCCCTAGCAGTCTGGTCACTTCCTCTCTTATCATATTCATGTCGGGATGGACGATTTATTCTACGATCGGTTAAGGATTCTCGAGTTGGCTGAACGTCGTACGTCGGGGAGCGCCTGCCTGACGGGGAGAATGAAATTGAGTTGTCTCCACTAGCTCCAGCGTCACGGGAGGGAGAGCAGGAATGACGGACGGAACGCCATCTCCGACCGGGTTGTGCCCGCGGAGATTCTTCGTCTACCGCGTCATACTGTCAGACCGTGAATGGAAAGTTACAGCAATTCAAATGGCCTAGGCACGTACTTGTACGACACTATCGTAAATAAAGAGATCACGGAATGGAGATCTTACGAAAGAGTAGACCTCTAGATACAAATGAATCATCAGTCAATAATCAGGAATGAAAATGAAGCGCTCACCATGCGCAAAATGCTCAGCATTAACGTAACGCCCTCCCTCCCTGTATGGTGCATCCAGATCAAGAAATTCGGCTAACAATTTCACAGCAGATTCAGATCGGATATCAATAGACTTCATCAGCGATATTGTGAACGTAGTGAGAAACTGCGGACTGATGAGAAGTCGTCGTTGGAATGATAGATGGACTGACCTCGACATCTATGTTATCCCACACTTGCAATTCACGCCGTAAAAATATTGTAGTCCGGGTGATAAGATCGTTTGATGCGGCAAACTGGGCTGGTGTAGGGTACGGGCGGTATCGCGTGTATGCGTTTGATGCTACATGCTGTTGTTGACCGCCTTATGAGAACCCTTGAAAGTTGGATACAGTACAAGAAGAACGGCAACCCACCTTTGCATAAAGATTGTGACGGTATATCCATCTTCTCTTCTCGATAGATTGCGCAAGCCTGTCGCTTGCCTCCCTCTCTTCCCATAACCTTCGTTCACGCTCCCTTCCCCTGGCAGTACGTTGCCGTCGTCGAGATTCGACATTGCGCTCGGGTGCCGGTGACTTGCGCAAAGGAGGCAGATAATGCTTGCGAAAATCGTATTTAGAACGAATATTGTGAAGGAGATAGTCTCCGAGAGATTGGGAACAAAGTGGACATCGCCGTGATTGCTCTTCAAAAGAGTTTTCTGGTAAGCTCGTATCTTGTCAGACTGAAAGCCACTCACCTGCCCACATAGTTATACATTCAAAACAGAATTCATGGAAGCATGTCGGAATCACGGTACGGTCCACAATGTCCTGTAAACATATACTGCATTGAGATTCGGGGTCCCCAGTACCTATAGCGCTGGCGTCTGATGGTATCTCTAAAGTAGCTGGAGCCGTAGACGTCTCGAGCCTGATACGCTTAGAAGACGGGCTTCTATTCATTCACTTTTTTGCGCAAACTTCTGAGCCAGACTAAACAGATTACTCCTGTAACAATATCTCTCAGTCGCAAGTAAGTGAAATTCAACATAATATCTTCATACTGTTTTCTCTGCTTTTCTAGACTTCGAAAGTGATGGGATGGGTTGGATTTTGCGGAAAAGTTCAAACCGCCGGTTCGTCATCAGCCTCACGTGATAGTACATTGACTGTCACCTGGTTGAAGTTGCGCGTTCGAAGGTTTCTAGGAAAACGCTGTTGATCTAGAGAAAAGACTTTTGTTGCATAGGGGATCATAGCTACCAGTGATAGCATTTGAACATAAAATGTCAAATTATAACTTCATCCCCTCTCATGCAATACTCAGGGCCAAGTAATACAGAGGCGCGCTACGGAATGATATAATCGAGCTCCCAAGTCCAAGCTGTTCTATCTTGATTGGACAGGTATATACAGATACGACTGTAAATGAGTATGTCAGAGCCTCTGGGGTATGTAGTAATAGAGCCGAGCGCATTTCGCGCTCTCGACTCAAGGAAGTGTTAGTGTCTAATAAGATGCTGGAACTGTTCGAACGCACAATTGGGAGCGGATGCGTGGTCCGAGGAGTAATAAGCAGGGATTCTGCGTACCACCATCGTAATTGTCTACCTGGTTTTCATGTAACGACAATTCCTGCTGTGCTGATAAACAACATGACACCAGCTCACATGCACGAACTTGTTGAGAGGATTGGATTAAACTCACTTATGGGATAAGGCCCCTTAGAAAGACCTACATCTTTATTCTCTGTCCAAAATTCCTCTGAGAACAACACTTTCTCTGCGATTGAATATGGCAACGTTGTCAATCTACTCTGAAGTAGGATAAAATGAGGCCTTTTGAAGAAGTATAAGTTAATTCTGCAAAGAACAGGGAAACCTGGGAGATCATCAATCAAGAACGAGTTTCTTTAGCAGGTATATATTTCTTCCACACAGACATCTAATTCATCGGCAAGTTGCTTGACAACTTGATGTCGTGCAATAACGGCAATCCTGAGATAATCGGTGGGCCGAAAAGAATAACTCGTGATTGTGTGCGGGACCTGTTTACACTATTCTCAGTGCTTACGAGACTGCTACCCCAGAGCACCTGTTCCTGTGCTTAGAAAATATCAAACGAATCGGCGTTCATGGGTCATCCCAAGGAATCATAAGACAAGAACTGTCATGGGCGTTGACAGGGGTGAACATTTGTCATTTTCGAATTGTACGGAGAAGCATGGATACACCATAATCATCAGCAACGAGACCATTCCGGAGGCAGAAAAGATCTTTGTCTATGTAAGAATATCACACACAATGACGGTGATCAATAAGCCCGAGAATAGAGTTCCTACTCGCAGTCATGGCAATGTGAGTGGATTGCTGAACAATTATGTCACAGTAGTTTAGGACCCTGAATTGAGGCCTGATGACTGAAAGATGGCTGAGGGCATCAGTGAGAGCTGAAGGCTTGACAGACATAGCACACTAGACTTCCCCTGACTTGGCCGGATGTGAAATCGATACGTCAATCCATTAAAGGAGATGTGAGGATTGAGAACAGTTACCCCATTCTATGTGCATATTTACCAATGGAGCAAGGATGGGACCAGATTGACCCCGGGTTTTCTCAATGTCGTCACGGCGAATCACATTAGCCAAATCCAAAGGAACATGTTGAATCTTCCATGATCTTCAGGAATCAGATAACAAATAGTACACTCATCGTTGACATTTACAAGTAACCCTAGGACAAAGAAGTGACAGGACTCAGAAAGGGATGCATTCCAATGAACTTCTGCTACACTTTTCATTTCTCGACGCCTTTACCATTTTTCATGTGCAGGGCGAACTACAGGAGTGTCAGATGAGAGGGAGAGACAGAGTACTCGTCACTCACGATCAAGTTCCCAGGTCCAAGATGACCGGTCTTGATTAACGAGATAGAGATATGACTTGCAAATCGTGAATGACAAGAAAGAATAGACGAAGGTGTACCTACCTCAGCAATGCTGTCTGGACTCAACCGAGCATCAGGATCGGTCGCTACCTCTGGACGATATGAACTGAGACGTCGAGAAAGGATGACTAGATAATAGTCAGGATAACAGTGACTCGGCGAGTTAGCCTTGACATACCACCATCAATAATCGCCTGTTCGAAGGAACGACAGTCAGTAACGAGGATAAGATGAGTTCGTGTTACAGACATGAGCGACCTAGAGATGATATGATTAGCTGGTGTCATTGGTGTGATAAAGATCAACGAACATGAATATTTTCCTTTCCAAACTCCTTCGCCAAGCTTTGGGACAAAGCACGCAACCCAAATTTACCCGCCGCGAAGACACTGGTAGTTGTGTTTCCCCTAAGGCTTGCGGTGGCACCAGTGAAGATCAGAGTTCCCCTCTTCCCTTTATCTTCAGAGATCTTGTTCTCCTTGAAAGTGAGAATAGCTTCCCGAGAGAAAGCGAAGGCGGCTTCGACATTTATCTCAAGGGAAGTCCGAATATCCTCGGGCGTCACTTCGAGGAATGGTTTCCAAACACCTTGCCCGACGTTGAATACGGCAGCATCGATAGAGTACTCCGGCGCGACAAATTTGGCACGAATCGACTTCCATACATTACTGAGGTCACTGGGGGAGTAAGCTTTGACTGGGAACGGGGCGGCCTACGCGGACATAAAAAGGTGAAGGACCTGAGACCGATATTCAGTTCAACATACCTCCCCTCCGGCGGAATTCAGCTCTTGCGCGAGGTTGTTCACGGTGTCGGCTCCTCTTGCCACTAAAGCCACACTATATCCAGCCTTGGAAAAGATGCGCCTGAGTATGTACATCACACTCAATCAAAGATTCCGGCCGGATCATTGAATCATTGAACACACGCTGCCGATGCACCTGTTCCAGAACCTGCCCCGAGACCTGTGTAAACCGTAAGAAGTTGTGCCTCGACTCGAGATCATATCTAAACTCATACCTGCAACGACGAGTACTCTTCGAGCTGCTACAGTAGACATTGCGATATGCCAAGGAGATGGGGATTCAGAGTAAGCTTGAGACGATGTATGGCGCCTTATAAAGCATGGTGTTCAATTGCGGACATATCCATGACAAGTCGTGGAGCTCGATTGTGATCACCTTCACCTGTCTTCGTCAGCAAACTTTGTCTCCTCCGGTATGACAAAGCCCATCAATAAGCAAGCATAAATGTTCTGCAGAGGTCTAGGCTCAATTGCTCGCCGTGAAACCTCTTCAGGCTAACATTGTCTTGAATCGAACTACTCGACAACCTATTTGATATCATATCTGGATGCGCAACTTCATGGAATCTTGAATTGATCACCGAGTCTACTATTCCGTGTTGTTGTCCCTGAAGACTTCTCGACACTAAGTCCACCATTCCTCAAGGGGAACATAACACTTGCCGTAAAAGCTATGAAAGCTTTTAACACACCTATACCCTGTCTATATGCTACTACATACCTTCTCCTGTTTCTTTGCAGCACTTGATGTCGGAATGCTCTGGCACTTGCAAGCTTGGAAAAATCCTGAATGACTCGACTGCCAATTGACCAAGAGCGAATATCACAAGGGTCAGACATAGGTGTCGTGATGACAATGCCTCAGTGACTGCCATTTCATTATCGAGCGATATCTGTCGTTCATGACGTGTGAGGCGGGCAATCCGTGATCAATTGTCCGAAGTCTTTGACGTCTTCCTTTTGACACCGTGTCACCACAACTATTATCCGGGGAAAGATTGACTTTCCACCACACAGGCAGCAAAACCTGCATCTCTTACCATGTTCCTTGAGCCTTCATCATGACTTACAGGAACGGGACAGAACTAGACGTTGTTTTGACATCGGTTACGATGCAAGCGATGCCTGGTGGCTGTCTGATGCGCGCTCGGTTTAACTGAACACACTTCAAAACTGACTGGTCTACGGGTTCTATGATTCCATCTGTTAACAAACTTCGTCGCCCAATTGATGCAGCTCCTTTGGGGTGAATCGCCGTTATGTTTGAGTGATCTTCTGACATATGTCTTAATCAAGGAGATCAAAATCTGATAAAAATCTTTTGATGCGAGTCCTTCGTGTCTATTCTCTTGATGAAAGAAAAATCCCCTCCCTCTCTTCGTTGTCCAATCCCGCCAAAAAATGCTCCCTCAAAACCTGATCATTTGTTTCTCCTCAGTTTTGTGGTTCCTTCCGTTGTTCGCAACCCGTGGTATGTCAGAATTTGGTTTGAAGCTTGGATTAAGTCAATACTCAATAAACGAATCGTTTCTGACCAGTCTCTGCTTCCTTTGTCGACATACCTTATGTCCTTAGTCGCCGCCCAGACATATGCGAAAACGAATGTAAAGATTTCTATGCTATCGGCGATGTGTGTTGGGATGTTGGCCTCGTGGCTAGTATTTGACCGTTCTATATATAGAACTGCACTATCGACAACTCTACCCCTCTTGGATGCGACTGTTGCATCGCCAACGAAAACGCTACTGTGATATGTTCCAACTGCCTACTCTACGTTGACGGGTCCCCAAGCCAGAGCAAGATCGAGATGTACCAAGATCAACTTGACCGTAAGCCCCATCTTTTCTCTCTCAGAATAATTTCTCAAAACATTTTTGATTTCGAAAGTGTACGTCGACCGCTGCGAGACTTGGGACAGTGTTATTCTTCCCATAACGACAGTGTCCGGCGGGATTTCCACCCTAACACGGATCAACGGTGTTTTGCATTCATCGTCACTAAACCCTCAGCCGACATCTGTTCTTGCATCGGCAGCTGCGACAACCACTACCGCTCTTTCGGCATCTTCAGTCTCATCAACCCCGGCGACCCAAGGCAATGGCGGCACGGCGCTTCATTGTACATCATCCTTGATGCTTGTCATGCTTGTGATAGCCTCAACTGTCGCTCAGTTATGAGTTGGGACGTGAATATATCTTAGGTTTCGTGATCGTTTCATTCCCGTATTTTTCTTTCAATCTATTCAACCTGGGTATGCTCAATTTGTTGCTATTGAATGCCCATTCTTCGATTGGTCAGACTTTTGCGATCGACCCGGTACTTACAAATTCACGTCTGTTCGAGCAGGATCTGTTGACAGCTTGTTGGCTTCCTGTTGTCTGGGTAATGATATCTGATGATATGCATGCACATGGTCATTGCCTGCAAAATGCCACCTTTGGCCATTAACTGATGCCTGTTTCAAGCCCATTCTATCGTGAGTCACTGGCATTTGGACTCGCATTCATCAGTACCGCTGTTCATCAGGTATATCCTCAGTTTTCACTTCTAAAGGATTTTTGGTCTCAATTTTCAGGTCTACCTGCATCCTGCCGGCCGAAGTCTGAGAACAAAGCTTGTAATGGATCATTGATCGAGAACCCACTTTTGACCCAACGGGGCCTGGTTCCTCGCGATCAGCTGACCATCTTCAAGCATCGTACTTGGTAATTCTGATTTCCCATTCTCCATAGGAAAGACGGGCACGTTACACCGATTGCTGTTATTAAATCACCGTAAAACCCCCGTGCAGTGTGCATTTATGCCTTTCTTTTCTTCTTCCTGAGAGAGTATGCGATGAGGCGGAAATAAGAAATCGGCGACAGTTGCTGTGCCTGCCCCGCCTGTAAGTCAGCATGACGTTTCCCAT
Organism: Termitomyces sp. Mi166#008; assembly: GCA_018857285.1. Classification (NCBI taxonomy): domain Eukaryota; kingdom Fungi; phylum Basidiomycota; class Agaricomycetes; order Agaricales; family Lyophyllaceae; genus Termitomyces; species Termitomyces sp. Mi166#008. The sequence goes on along the minus strand of JABAKA010016112.1, from coordinate 19,039 downwards.
ATGAAGCTCATACCTATCTACCTCGATCGCTAAGCTCCTCGAGTTTCGGAGCGTCGTTGACGGATGCGAACACGGCTTTATGCATCGCATCTGGGCGTCAGGTACGGCATGTCCGAGTCATTGCTAGGAGGGCTATCGGACCCTCCATATAAAATGCAGAAGAGTCGTTGACGACGACTTCTCATCACTTTCTGCCTTTTCTTAACTGCACGATGTTGCCCGTTTCCATTTTCCTAATTTCTATGACGTTATTCACTTCGCATGGTACGGTACACGCACTTCCGTCATTATGTTTGAAGCCAGCTTATAAGCGTTGCGCCTCAGTTTCAGCCACGACAATCGCTCATCGTAGTATCCACCAACTTTTAACGCGTCAGTCGACTTTCGACCCGAACGAAATTCCAGCCGTATGCACCAGCCGATGCGCCGGTCTTGTTTCATCACTCAATGTCAGTTAGTCGTCCTTTTTGATGTATGCTTGACTCACCGTCAGTTTTAGACCTGCGCGACGTCAACTAAGCCCACCTGCGGATGCAGTTTGACAGACGAAGACAATGGCGTTGACTGTCTCAACTGCGTCCTTTATAGCAACGGAATCACTCCACCTGCAGCATCCATCCAATCTATTCAAGCTTATCTCGATGGTCAGCCCCCCCTCTTTCTCTTTTCCGCAGCTACGATCGCAACCTAACCTTCATAAATGTATGCTTAGAATACGTCGAAGCTTGTAACTTGGCTGGCGTCTCTCTCCCCGCCACTACGCTAAGTGGAGCTGTCTCTGGGATAACATCCACGCTTGCTGGAAATACATTTACTTCTGTCAACCGCCCAACACTCACCTCAGCTACTGATGCGGGGAACATCCCGACACAGGCGTCCGGTGCTGCTGCCAACCAGCAGATCGTCACTGCTGATTCTTCACAAACACAATCAGCTAGTAGTGGAGGGCAAAGCGGTCTCGGTGGAAACAAGAATAGTGGGTCTTCAACGCGAGGGAGAGAGACTGCTGGCGCGGCTGCGGCTGTAGCGGCTGTGTTGGTAGTCTTCTTCTGAGTGAAGCGTGACTCTCGAGACCCGTGCTCGTAAACGGGCCAATGATATTCAAGATACGTCAAGATACGTCCGGTCATTCAAATATATCACTTTACCCAAACTTTACTTTACATTAGTAAGCACAAGAATAATGCTAGTAGCTCCAGAATAATACTTAATATTCATTTGACATAAAGTTTTTGAATCCAGAAGATATGAACATCGATATCTCACTTGTGTTTCTCCCTTCACCATGGTTGTCGCCCATGAAGGATCCGCGATCATTCAATTATGATGGGAGATTGTACCGGATCAAACGCGGCCCGTCTTATGTTGTGCCTTGTCTGGCTCCAATCACACGGACAACCGTCAATTTCTCATGGCAAGCGTTTGTCAGATGTCCGTCTTTCACCGCATCCTTTTGACAACCATCATCGATGATGTACGCTCGACTTTCTAAAGCTGTCCTGCTTCTCTCGGGCGTGTTGGTACCTCAAGGTAAGTTGGTGTAACATCAAAAGTGGGCTTTGAACTGATGTCGTCTTCCTAGTGTCAGGGGGCTCAGTACTGAGGTCGAGGAATGTGTTGGGCCACCTTCTGACTGGCCAGTCAGGTCCCCCGGATATACCTCCCCAAGTACGTACTCATGTAAGTGCTAAAGTAGAGTCGTGCTGACTGTTGATAGTGTCAAAGCAGTTGCACCTTGCCAGCTTTCCAGGTACATTCGCTTGCAAACCACCATTCGAACAACCCTGATCTTTGGATCGTAGAGTTGCACCACCCCAACTTGCCTCTGTACCGCTTCCAACGCACAAATGCTTGAGAGCTGCCTGGACTGCATTGTTGGGATAGCTCCGAGTGCGGGAGTCATTAAGGAAGCGCAAGATGTCCTCGACGGTATGTAACTAATTTTCAGTTGTTACGGGTTTCCTCGAGCCTAGTTTGCACAGCTTTCAGCGGCACGTGTCAAGGAATCAATCTGCCTTCTCTCACTCTCTCCATTCCTCCTGGAGCCACCGGCTCTTCTGCGGCCCCGGGGGCGACCTCCAGCGTCACTTTTTCTTCTTTGAGCACACCTTTGAGCGCACCTTTGAGCACCAACACTCAGCCTTTGTCAACATCGGGACTACCCACTTTGACGCCCACGATACCGGCTCCGACTTCGTTGTCGCGCATTTCTCAGGTTACGGTCACTGCAATGAGCACTTTGGCCAACTCTCCGGTCTCTACGAGCAGTTCTGCGGATTCTTTGCCTCCTAACGGTGCCTCAAACCTTATTGCGTGGAACGGGATCATGGGCGTAGGAGTTGCTGTTGTCGCTGGTATGCTTCTGGTGCTGGTGTAGACGTTTAAACTTCGACGATGCGGGTCCGTTTTCAACGTAAGGATAAACGTTTTTGCTAACCCCTTACTATGGACCTTCGCTGGAGAAATCCTGGAGACAATTATGCATTTAACGTCTTTCAATGTGCTTGACGACTTTCAATACGGATACATATTCACTTGATGCCTTTCTCGTCATCGTTTGCCGGTATAGTGCGCCTATCTATCGTTCCGATCCGAATTCGTTTGTTTCTATCAAGCAAGATAATTGTGGGTTCCCTCATGATTTTGAATCTTTGATATATAGATATGTACATAGCTCAAGAAAGTCAAGGACGTCTCCAGTTCTCTATGCTAGTAGTAAGTATTGACCATTGGGACCTTCTGTTTGTTGAAGTTCGTTCAAGATCCACAACATTTTATACCTCTAAATCTACGTTCTATGCGTCTGTCGGATGGAACAGATTTCCAGCTTCAAGCGTCCTCTGAGGTGGATTAATTCCACCCTGTGACCTGGAATTCGAAAAACTTACAAAGACCCATCAAGCTTCCTTTGTGGATCCACCCGCAGTCGGATTCAAAGGGCCATATGAAAAGAAGCCACCAATAGGCTATTTGTTCAGCCGTTCACGATTTCCCAACAGCTTTTGTTTTGTTTTGCCTGCCGTCCAGCCATGAAGATAGGATTCCTGAACTCGAAGAAAGCGAAAAATCCAGCATCAGTGATCTGTGGTGGTACTACTTCCGAACTGGGTGGATATCTAACACGAGCATCTCAGAATCGGGGAAACTGACTGATCTTTCAGACAAAGAGAAGGATTTGACGTCAGCAATCGAGGGCTTGGATTTCGCTGCCGCAGTTGGTAATTTTGTTGAACTACGTACTCAACTGTTGTAGTAACCTAACTGAAATCGATGACCTTACAAATATTCCACAGAATCAGGCCGCGTCGGTGTCAAAATGCCCATTGAAAAGTTGAATGCGGGTAACTTACAGATCTGATGCGTGATAGCTTTAGATGGATCAAAGTAATCGAGGACGCTAAGCTGGAGTCGCTCCGTGTATACTTTTCTCGTCTTCTGAGAGTCGCGTTGATGGCCATGCGCCTGGAGAAATGGGACGATGCCGAGAAGTACGAGGCGATGAGTCAGGCGTGGTATTTTGCGAATCATGGAAAGCGCTTTCCGATTCCGAATATGTCTGATAGAAGGCCTCGCTTAGCGTTGAAGTTTAGAAGTCTAATCACAATAAATCCATGTTTTAGTCTCAAAGACCTAGATACAAGTTCTCTGATCAGGCTGGGTGTACTTACAGTCTGCTAGCCGTGAAAGTCTTTCCTGTCAAAAACTTCGGCTTTTTGTCAGAGTGACCCTGGGAAGTCATTTTCAGTTCAAAGTGCTCGTTAAGTTGAAGTGGCTTGTCAAGCTTGGAAAGGCCGGACCAAAATCCAATGCCACACCTTAGCCAGAGTCTACAGATGTCAACAGCAGTATGAAGAATCCACACGTGGATGATCGTCACTCTCCTTCGTTCCCTCAATCTCACCGACAACCTGCCGACAACAGGAAATTGAATTCACTGGCAGAGCAATTCCGCAATAGCGTAGTTCTTGAAGTGTGGAGAGCAGAATGAACAAGATCGTCATATAGTGATATGCGGAATATCACACAGATAGTAGATTTATGACAAAAATACTTTACATTGGCCAGTTTGGAACAACCTGTTTATGACTAGGCCAAGGTGAGTCGTTCAGGTTGTCGAAAAGTCTTCTCGTTAGGTAGCTCTTTTGGAAAATATACTGTATCCCTCTTAGCTCAGTGGTAGAGCGCGTCACTAGTATCCTAGAGTTCATTTCCTTCAATGACGAGGTCAGTCGTTCAAGTCGGCTAGAGGGAATCACGAATGAAAACATACATGCTTGAGCGATCATGGAGATCTTTTTGACGTCGACACCACTACCTTGCCAAAGCTGGCCAGGAGACTATAGTCGAGTGTTGTCAACGTAATACTCTCCCCGGTAACGGTACTTGTGAAAGTAATACTACTATATAACGCTAATACAGTGAATTTTGTTGAATTATAGAAGACAACCAAGGAACCCTACGTGGCGTTCATCCTCTTTGCAGAGCGTTCAAAATTATGTAATCTGGCTCCACACCAAGGACGCGAAACAATTTTGCCTCGCCTTGCCTGCTGAATAGGAAGACGTCTGACCATGGAAAGAATTACACAATGACTCATCGCAATACAACACTCGGTTCGTCTCATCAACGACAAAGTCGCCCGGCAGAATTGTTGCGTCATAAACTTCAAAATTTTCTCTCGCTCAAACACATGTTCTTTAAGTATGACTAACTCGAGCTTATACGCTGTACACGACCTGCTGATCAAGCTAGGCTCCTTTCAAGGTTTTCTTTGCTCCGAAATAGGAGTATCTCCAAAATTTTCAATCAGCAGCCCCTCCGATCGTCACACTGCCCACGGACCAATCCTAATGTTTAGAGGAGGCTGCTCGCGAAAAAATGTGGGGTCATAAACATACATTTGATTCTCAATTATTTTTTTTACGATGACGCACGCGTATTACTGACCTCCTCTTCCATCCTCAAGTGGATCGATCGCACATCCTTGTCGTCGAAAGAGCTGTGTCAGTGCCACCACACTCTATGAAATACTGTGGCGCTTTCCAAATACGTTGGTAGCCCCTTATCGATGGAAAGGCATAAAAACCCTCGGTCTTGAGCATTGGACTTTAGCATCCCAATCCACCCACATCGGATTGAACAGCCCTTCCACACACGCTCTTGCAAGTGCCTATTGCCCTTGAATCACTATGAAATTCTCTACCCTCGCATTTACCGCTATCCTCGCTCAAATGGCGTTGATCGCTCCGTCTTTCGCAGCTCCCGTTGCCGAGGTCAACTCCTTAGAGGAAGTTAGTCCGCTGTCATTGTTCAAATCCTTCATTACAAATTAACCTACTATTCTTAGCGTGGTTTTAATCCCTACCACAGGCCTGGTCACTGGGGTGGACACCACCACTATAAACCTTACCGCCCTTTTTGGAGGGGTTCCTGGAGAGGCCACGGTCGTCCGGGGCGCTACCGCTGGCACTACCGCCGTGGCGGCGGGAACGGTGGTAACGGCGGCAACGGAGGTAATGGTGGGAATGGCGGCAGTGGAAGCTGGGGAGGCAACGGTGGAAATGGCGGGAATGGCGGGAACGGTGGGAACGGTGGGAATGGCGGAGGTAATTGGTGGGGCGGTAATGATTGGGACGATGATAATTATTGGGGGAATGATTGGGATGATGATGATTATGGTTGGGGTTGGAAGAGGGATTTGGAGGAGCGCGGTCATCGTGGTCATGGACATGGTCATGGACATCATGGACATCATCACCACCACGGCCACCACGGCCACCACGGCCACGGACACCACTAAATGGGGCGCCCAGTTCATACTTTCTGGCACAAATTCTGCTTTGCTCATTTGTTTATTCTGTTCTTACTTTCTTAGATTTATCAGCCTTTTTTTTAATATCATTTAATTTGACTTGTGTTTCTTGATCTTTACTTTGCTATTTTGTCTATTGCTTATTTTCGTAGATTTATCAGTCTTTTTTCTTACTATCATGTAATTTGCCTTTATTCGTGTCGTTAACTCTTACTTCATCTCACTTATTTTATGAGTATTATCATAATGTCTTCAGTGAAAGGAATATTCACTGTTCTTCTGACAGTCGTAGGGTATATATTACCACTTGGCCCACTCTTGACAATCCTCAAATGATAGTTTTGTAGAAGATGATTTATTGTAGCCAATGTGGCTCAATGGATAGAGCATCGCTTTCCTATCACTTCACATCTTGCTAATGGTGAAAGGCGAAGGTTGTGGGTTCGATCCCCATCATTGGTTTCTTCTGATGTTCCGCACCTGTTTCATTTTACTTTACATCTTGTATGGTCCACATTGCATTCTCCATTCCGTATACGAACCGCATCGAGAACAAGCGGAGGTTTGTAAACGAAAGTGGGTCACCACAGACATATGAATATGATTTTCGATTTCTTATGATGCACCTCATCGGACCCCTCCCCCCCTTTTTCTAGCTTTGAGTGGGTCAACTGCGCCTCATCGCTCCAAAAATGCTATATTCTCCTAAAATAACTTGTGGCGCTTCCCAGATACTTATGTAGCCCCCTATACTGAAGGAAAATGTATAAAAGTCACGGCAGGTGAGGGGTGGGACGCGGCATTACAATTCACCCTATCGGATTGAACAACAATCGTGTATTGCTACTCACGACAACTCATCTCGTATTGATTCACTCGCTCGTACTATAAAGTTCAACACCATCGTGCTTTGTTCTGTATTCTTCCAAGCGGCGCTCATCGTCCCTTCCCTCGCTGCTCCGACTGTCTCTACCACGTCCTTGGACGAGGTCAGTCCTTCTGCTTACTTACCCGAATACCAACTTACATCGCACACACAGCGCTCAACCGAGCACAACGACCACCACCACGTCGAACCACACCACCCCAAGCCCAATCCCGTGCCCGCATGGTACGCACCCCACCGTGTGCAGTCCGTCCCGCACGGGAAGGCCCACCACTACGTATACCGCCGCGGTGGTTGGTGGGGAGGCAACGATTGGGACGATGATCGTTACGGCTGGGATGACGACGATGATGGGTATAATCATCGCAAGTGGTGGGGTAAGGGACGTAGGTATGGCTATCGTAAAGATTGGGGGAGGGGTGGCAGGGGGAGGGGTGATGGTTGGTACAAGGGCGGGGGTAGGTATGGTTGGGATGATTACGATGATCGTCGTGGAGGGTATGGCTGGGGGTGGAAGAGGGATGTGGAATAGATAGTCGAGGGATTTTGTGCACAATGGGGACTCTTTGGCTGATTGTAATGTAATACTTTTTGCACGAATAATGTTCTGGTACTAGTTCGCTTGATCATGTTGATGATGTCCTCTCCTAATCGAATTGATTCGTGCGCGTACATCGTTGTGAGCGATATGTTTAACAGAGCCAACCTTAAGGCAACGTTACATTTGACTACATGCGAAAAACGAATCTTCAATACAAGCAAAGGCTCAGACTGTCCAGGCAGAGTGCATATACAAAGGTGCCAATTTGAATCGGCGGTTTTATGCGTTTGATAATCAGGGATAAGCGCCGCGGCAATGGTCCATAGACTCCAACAGACCCAGAAAACGAGTGAGAAAGACCCTGACGCGTTTACAAAAAGAGAACAGTGCATCATCAACCCAGCAAGCTGAGACTCATCCTCCTTCGGGGCTTGACTTTTTCGTCTTTCGCTTTAGACATGAACGGCTCTGGAAGGAGATCAGCGGAAGGGAAATGAGAGAATCGACGATAGTGCACACTCTTACGATGCTTAGACTCCATTATACGCTGGGTACGAATGCGGCAACTCGCTTTCATATCGTCCATCTTCTGCTGCTCTGCCAGGAGAAGCTTCTCCATCTCCAGAATCTCCGCTTCTGTCATGGCAGCTGCTAGCCCATCCTGTGCGGCACGGAGACTGCGCTCGAGCTGAGCTTCGACGAGTTCGACGGCGGTGTAGGCGAACTCGAGGCTGGCGACGAGGTAAGAGTGCTGCTCGGTGGGGCTGAGAGGGGGCGGACGCTCGAGAAAGGGGAGAATCGCATCGGACATGTAGAGAAACTCCTCGAGGGAGGCCATGGTGGTGGTTATGGGAAAAGAAGGGATGGGAACAGATCTCCGCTTTATATATGCACGCGTCCGACGCGTCTCGATCGATGGCGTCATTGCATGATCCCGAGAAATCGTGAAACATGTTGTCTCGGTTTGAACATAAAAAGCGCCGCTCAAATTTCTCCCTGTCATTGCTTGGCACAGTTTGCCTTGATTTGATCTCTTGTCTTTAAACCACCATCACCATCACCGTTCCGTTCCATAATGTCCTTTTTCAAAGGAATCGAGGCCAAGGTCAGCAAAGGCCTCAAGCATGCTCGCGCCGAAGTCATAGGTTCGTTTCTCTTATTGATTTCCAGAATAATCGAGCTTGACTTTTGTTGACAGGCAGATGGAATCCAAATCGTGCGTTCGAAACCGTTTCTTTTGAATGAAATTTTGAACACCGACCCGTCGTCGTTCTAGGGCGCCATGATGAACCCGAGGAAATAGCACAAGACGAAGTGAGGGCACAGATCAGGGCTGGCCATCGTTTCGATAGCTTTGCGGGGGAGAGAGGCGGCAACGATGTCAAATGGTACGTCTATCCATCAAACCCAGATATCTGATTAACGGATGGCTTAGGCATATCGATGGGCACGACTACATGTGGGCCCTGTCTGAGATGTTGGAGAACGCCAAAGAAGCCATCTTCATCCTTGTACGTACAAAGAACCATTTGACGCGTCGTGTGACTCATTCATATCCTCCATTCACCCTGTCCAGGACTGGTGGCTTACCCCCGAACTCTATCTTCGCCGCCCGCCCGCGTACCACCCAGAATGGCGTCTCGACAGAATTCTCAAGCGCAAGGCCGAGCAAGGTGTCAAAATCCATGTTGTCGTCTACAAAGAGGTACATCCGCGTCCGCAGCATCCGAAACCGAAACATTCACGTTTTCATCTCACCCGTTTCTAGGTTACCCAAACCATGGCGATGAGTTCTAAACATACCAAGGTTCGTCGTTCCCCAGACTTTCATCGTGGAGATCAATGATTGATGATACGAATCGCGCGCGCAGAACACACTTGACAAACTCCACCCCAACATCACTTGCATGCGCCACCCCGACCACATCGGTGCAAAAGACAGCGTCGAGTTCTGGTCTCACCATGAGAAGGTACGACTCCATTTCGACCTCTTTTTCTTGTTCCGCAGGGCTCACATACCTCTCTCTCTCCAAGGTCGTCGTCGTCGATAATCACTTTGCTGCTATCGGCGGCCTCGATCTGTGCTTTGGCCGCTGGGACACGCATACTCACCCTCTCGCGGACGTGCACCCGACCGATTTCGCGCGCACGCTGTTCCCCGGGCAGGATTACAACAATGCGCGCGTGTTGGATTTCAAGGAGGTGTATAATTATGCGAGCAATACGTTGTCGATTCTGGAGACGGCGAGGATGCCGTGGCATGACGTATGTATCTATCCCTTTCGTTTTTTTGATGCGCGGACTGATTGATGGTTGATGAACGCAGGTTCATATGACGCTCGTCGGTCCAGTCGTGTTGGATATCGTTCAGCATTTCGTTGAGCGTTGGAATGAGATCAAGAAACGCAAGGTATGTCTCATCTTTTGTCGTTTAGAGTCTCTTCTCATATCTTTGTTCTAGTATCGATACGACGAGTAAGTTTGGTATCTCCCGCATGTATGCCTCTAACCTTCCCTTTCTAGACGCTTCGCCTGGCTCAGCCTCCCGCACGACGTCGAAGCTGCGCCCAACGAAGCTGTCGCTCGTACGTTCCCTCTCCTCCCATCCGCATCCTCACGAGTGCTAACACCCTCCCTCCCTCCCTTCCATTCCAGGCCACCCGCACCTCCAAAGATGGCGCGAAATCGGCCACCAGTACCACCAGCGCTGGAACCGCAACTTTTCCAGCCGGGACACCGCCGAAGAACAAGAACAAGATGCGGGGTACCCGATTCCGCAGCCTGGGAGCTGTAATGTCCAGGTTGTGAGGAGCGTGTCGGATTGGTCGCATGGGGTATTGACGGAGCATAGTATTCAGAATGCTTGTGAGTGCGCTCTCTTGGCAGGTAGAGCGACTGACTGATGGGGTGGTTAGATATTCAGCTGATTAATGAGTCGAAGCATTTTATTTATATTGGTAGGTGTTTTTGTTTTTTGTGTGAGTGTTGAAGGACGTGGTGCTGACGGGAGGATTTAGAGAACCAGTTCTTGTGAGTCCTCGCGAACAAGGGTTGATCAGTAAGATGGTTAATATGACCTATCAAGCATCTCAGCCACACAGGACGGAGATCAAGTCACGAACCGCATCGCAGGCGCTCTCGTTGACAGGATCATTCGTGCCTTTAACGAAGGCTCCAAGTTCAAGGTTCGTCATCATCGCGCGCTAATGATTCTGTGTCTTGTGCTGATTGTGCAACTTGTGTTTAGGTCATTGTCTGCATCCCCGAGGTTCCAGGATTCGCGGGCGATGTGAAGACCGAGGGCTCGCTCAAGACGATTATGGCGGCTCAGTATAGGTCTATCAATCGGGGTGGGGCGAGTATCTACGAGAAGCTTAGGGAGAAGGGAATTGAGCCGTGAGTTATCTTATCGTTTTTTGACGTGGGTTCTTGTCCTCATATGCGCGGTATATATATAGACTGGATTATATTCGTTTCTACCACCTTCGGGCGTACGATAGGATCAATGCCCCATGGGGTCAGTCATTCATTCCCTTCACGTCGTCGATCATGTATATCTAACTTCCGTTCCCCCCCCTCCTCCCCAGACTCCTTCATCTCCAAGATGGAGGAAAATTCCGGCGTCAAGTTCCACGAGGCCCAAGTCGCACTTGCGCGTCAGTGGATCGGTCAAGATCCCGCAAGCACCCAGAAAGAAGTGACGCTCGCCATGCCGGAGCCTACGACCGAGGCTATAGTCCAGTCCGAGAAGACGCCCATCAAGACGGAGACTGTGCGGATTCTAGAGTCGGCTGAGGAGGCGAGGGAGACTGTGAGGAGGTTTGAGGGTGGCGCGGAGGGACTGAGAGGGGACCAGGAGGTGTCGGATACGGTTGCGCAGCATATGTTGGGTGATAGGACGGAGTTGGGTGATGAAAAGTGGTTTGGGACGGAGGAGGAGGAGTTGAATGCGTATGTTTTCATCATCTTTTCCTTTTGATGACATTTCGGGGCTGATTTCCTTGGCTTCTGTTTGGATAGGTATGTTTCGGAGCTGCTTTATATTCATTCGAAGGTTATGATTGTCGATGATGACAAAGTTATCGTATGTGCAGCTTTTTTGTTGTGGATTTGGTTCTATGGGTTGACTTTTCATATCAGATGGGATCGGCCAATATCAATGATCGCAGCCAAAAGGTATGTCATGGTGGCTTTTGATGAACATGGAGTTGAGCGCAGCACAGGGTGACGGAGACTCTGAGATTTGCTTGGTCGTGGAGGACAACGACAAGATTGACTCGTTTATGGACGGTCAGCCTTACCGTGCCGGACGCTTCGCCGCCACTCTCCGTCGCAAACTCTTCCGTGGTAAGTCATACACCTTCTTCCCCCGAGCTGACGTTTTCTAAATCATTTGCCTCTGCTCTTTAGAGCACCTCGGCCTCATTCCGCCACAGGTGGTCACGGACGGCAACCCTCGCGTGACTTCCTTCATGCGCCCGGCCCCGCATCACAACGAGGACGAGACGGGCTTGGAGCAGGACGCTCTCGTCGCGGATCCGCTCAACGATGACACGGTCCTGTTGTTCCAGAAGACGGCTATCGAGAACAGGAAGATTTTCACAGAGATTTTCCGCCCTGTCCCGACGAACCTTGTGAGGTCTTGGGCTGCTTACGATGTACGTCTTCGACCTTCCATTCCGGCTAACTCTGGTCTTTCTACTTAAATGATCACGTTAGAACTATGTGCCGAAGGTGAAGACGGGACACGTTGTCCCTGGCGTAGATCTCCAGCGCCTTAAGGATCGGCTCGCGGGCGTGCGCGGCGCACTTGTAGAATGTCCTTTGGTACGTTTCATTTGTGGCATTCCTTTTTGAGAATCTGTTCATGAGATTTTTTGTCTTGTAGGACTTCCTCATTGACGAGAAGGACTTTGTTACTGGGCCCGAGTGGAGGGGCCTGAACCCTACTTTGCCTATTTATATTTAAACAAACTTATGGTACTTGTTTGATTTGAGGAGTAGAAATTCATTTTCTCGTCTTTGTACAGTTTTGCACGAAGTCTTTTTTGCGCGTAAATATTAACTCGATTCATTCCATTATGTTTTGTTACGATGCGTGACTTGTCATTACATGGAAAGATGAGTCGGAGGTTGTTTAAGAACATTATTGAGCTTTATACGCTTTTCTGGTATGCTGTCCGTGTTTGCTCCATGGGGGCAACCCAGTGAACACTTGGATTTTGAAGAACCATTGCATGCGATATTCAAAGCTAAACACTCAAATCAAACGGACATACTGAGGCACTTGATAGGAGACCATGAGGGTCTCTGAGATGCCTGTTATGGCCCTTGTAGAGCAGAGGTACTGTATATGGGAGGGGCAGAGTGGACTGAGGAAGAGTTGAGGAAAACCAAACAATGTCTTTCAAAGTAACTGAAAACAGACTTTATATGAGATAAATAGATAAGGAGCTCCAGTAGACATAGTGTAGGGTAAAGAAAATCCTTCCGAGATATACAAGGAGAGATGCTGACTCAGAGATTTCCGTAGAACATTTAGATCCGTCTCCCGTGGAATAATCAGACATGGACCAGTGAAGACATTTGGAGTGAATTTACAGTCTCATGCACACCTACAATTGAGAATGGCCCACGGATAATGGCAACTGTCAATGCTGGGTAGACAAACTGCAGAGGGTGAACACACGGACAATCATTCGAAAAGGACAGTACATACTGAAATAGAAAAATAGATCATCGAAACCACCTCACCAACCTTGAGTGCAACCGCCTGATCGGGACTAGTAACTGCAACGGTCATCACAATATAAATCAACTAAAAGCCCAGTTATGAGTCCATCCATAGACACAAACAAGATCCCTACCTGGAGCACAGCATAGAAAGCTCCCGCGTCTGCCAAGAGATATAGGATCCGCCACAATTGAAACGATTGGCGGTGTTGGCTGTCAACATTTGTTCGTAAGAATTTCATATGTTTCCTGTCATTGCAGACAAATTTCAGAAATTCATCCCCGATTGGTTGGATGTTGAAAGAATGAATAAGAGCATACCACAATGTCCAACTAATGAAGGATGTTGCAACAAAGTTGGTGACAAATGATAAGATAGTAATCATAAGGTTCAGGATAACCATAGTTGCGCTATTAGATTGAAAGCCTGCCAAGTAGACCTCAGGGTTCGAGTAAATTGCCAAATAGACAAATGTGACAACTAGTAGGGTATCAGCTTTTCCAGTTATTGGTCATGGATCTTACACACCAAGAGTACATAGGCAGAGTATTATGGAAATATACAATGCCCAGCGTCGTCTTTTAAAGACAACCCATGCACGCCATATGATGAAAGCATCATTGACGATCGGCTAAAATGACTGTCAGGCACAGATTGCACTTGGAATTGGAATACCCACTGGGATGAAGTCCATCCAGATTCCTGCTGGATCCCATTTCCCAATCATATCAGCGACATGGTCAATGCGTTGAGAAAGAGATGTAATGCTGCTGTGAAAGTATTGACATGTAATAACCGAAGTCCCGATGTACCACACCAAATTTCCACTGAATGCAACAATACCCAGGCAAATGACTGTCAATTGGCATTTTGAAAGCCAAGTTGCAGCCTGACGCCTAATAGACACTGTGGATTAGGATAGGTGTACAAGCCCTTTGTGACTCACTGAGCAGAAGAAAAGACAACCACGACTGCGATCGGCATCAGGAAACCTGTAGAGCAATCAGTATCTGGTGTTGACATCGAAGAAAATGTAGACCATAGAGAAAACAAACAACTGCGAATGAAAATACCCAGTCATGAAGCAAAATTTGTCCCATGGTTTGGATAATCTGGCGTTCTTCGGGGGTCATGTTTAGCGCAAATAGTAGATCACGTAGGGAGGGAAGAGAATAGGCACTGGATTGAGCAGGTAATTGAGGATGAGAGTAGTGGTTCTAACTGTTTGGTTGCACCGTAATGCTGGATAATATATATTGGCGATACCCTTGCAATCAGCGTTGAAAATGGTCTTGCTTATACGTCCACATCTCGATTCATCATGTTGCGTTGTGACCTCGACCAGAATACTTGCTCATTATGATCGTCTTCATACAATCTCACATCATTCCTGCCTGTTGGCTCTCTCTGATTGGTGCATGATCATCGTCCCGGGGATCTACTCATACCAGATAATGAGATTCCCTGGCGATACAAACTTGCAGGTGATATTGAATATTTTGACTCACACACGCCCCTGACACAAATTGAATATCATCGTCTTCATTGTATGATCTCGGGGAGTGACACAGTTCTAGAGATAGATGATTCTGAGACTGGTCTACATAAGTTCAAAGTGAAATGGTTGCTTAGCAAAGTATCTAGGATACGAGATATGTGTCTTTAGTTACGATGCCTAGGTAAATCTTCGTGGAGCTGACCGTTCATCTGAGATGGCCAGACTTGAGTTTTGAGATGTGGCACTCAAGTCGAAACGAGTTAGGAAGGGTCTTCAATTTCTTAGTCAGTTCTAAATTTGGGGATGAGAATCGACGACACAAATTGGGTAAACTTGGATTTGCTGTGCGACACTTGACATCATGAAGGGTGGACCTGTTCCAGTCGTACCTTCCGTAAAATTTGATCATGGGAATTGACGATACAAATTGGGTAAACGTGGACTTGATGCGAGATACTTGACATCATCGAAGTGGACCTGTTCCGGTCGTATCTTCTGTAGATTTTTTCATACAGAATGGGGTTATGTAAAAATTGGCAAGAATGAGTAAGAGTATACATGGTCACATTAAGGAACCACGAATCGTAGAAGAACCTGCTGGTTTGACTGACGTGAAAAAAAGCATTAGATCATGCTGAGTCAACGTCACGGATGAGACGCGAGGATACCTGAAAAATGAATGCGGAGGAGACATAAACTGAAATAGGAAACGTTGTAATTAGTCTGGCATAATTGCATAGATAATACTGAGGAATTCTAAGTAACTGTAGCTTGAGGAGCCAATGAGAGCCGAGCACGAGCAAGTCTCAAATTTAATAATTCTTTCCAAGTAGTGGCCAAGGGTTCCGGGAAGGCTCAAAGGATGATGTTTCTTGTGACAGTGGTCAATGTGTATCAGCGTCGTGTGATCATGGAAAAACCTCCTTGGTAGGAAGGGAGCTGCAGAGTGTAACCAGTAGCCCCGGACTAGATAGGTGAGTCGAGGATGAGTTGGTGTGGCTGTGCTGTGCCCCTAGTCGGCTCGTCCTAAAACTTTTAGAGATTATTCTCATGCGTACGCTGTTATCTTGTCAGTATACACTATATCGGCTCCAAAGGGACATACACATGAGGATCAAGCCGCCTCAGGATTCAGGAGAGAATTGGGAATAAGACGAAGTTATTCTTGCTCGTATTAGTGGTGTCACACTAGTACATACGTCCTTTCTACTTCTCTCTTCCTCATAGACGACTGATCAAATAACCCAGGCCACATCTAGACCTACCACGCGCACATAAATCCTTCTGTCTGCCTTTTACCGTCCCAGCGTCCTCATTTCCTCCCCGCCATGGCGCTGCTGCCTCTTCCGCCCATAGAAGATGCATATCGCATTTAACACACCTGAACGCTACGTATCCCTCTCATCACGACATCAGACAATTAGCATTAGGATCTTTGCAAAGATTCAGCCATGCCCCCGCCGGATTTAGAGATAGAACATGTATGTACAATGAAATTACATCCTTTCTCGCGTACGTCCTCTCCTCTCCCTTCCTTTCCCCTGCTGAACTAAAGCCCTCCCTTCCGCATTACACCACTACTTACTCAGACAGCTTCATGCTTACTCTTGGACTCTCTCCGCTCCGTCCTTCCTTGACAAATATCTTGGCCTCTGCCTGCTCTATTCATCCTACATCTTAGACTGTCACATAGCTCAATTCACCAAATTACTCCTGACCACCTTGCGCGTATGCAGTTTCCAGGTCCGGTGCTTTGCGTATACTCTTTGCCTTCTTGTGCTCGAGGCCCATCCGAGTGGAAAGACCGCCAACTGTGTGGTTTGCACTTTACTCTTCTCTGCCAACAATTCGGATACTGGGATCATTGACTTGCTTGGAAAGACGGAGGGACTTTATTTGGAGAGGAACTCAGAAACACAGCAGAGATATGATGATAATCATTGTAACACTTTGTTCCGATGCTTCGAGGGCGATTGAACATGCGTTCAGCTCGTTTCGAACTTGAGAATTGAAAGTTTGGATCCGAAGTCAGGTCACCAATGAGGATATGCTGAGTTTGAATCCTTCTTCAGTCATTGCTAGTGTGGCCGTTCAGTCCTGAACCGCGGTCCAGAACTGGAACCGTTGACTTTGGCAACGTCCATCGTCCATACACTGTTGAATGCTTCAGCTCCACCTAAGATTGGTTCGTCGTACTGACATTGGTTTGGCCTGTCATGGCGTCGGTGAATAGTTCCTCTGTCCATCACTGCCACTCTTTGAACCCTCGATGTCTGAGAACCAGTCAACCTGTTCTTGCACTGGTGCATTCTTGCGTAACGACAATGTGTCCTCCTTTCCGACCCACGCTCTTAGTCTTCACATACATTACTAATCGTCACCTATGATCCCGACGTTCCGACAGCACAGGCTTGTTTTTATATTGGACCCGTGCAACGGTTTATACTATCATTGACTCGCCTCTCGTGGCTCTCCTGAAGATACTTTGATCGACTGTGTACCGCACTACCAGATTTGAGGATGCATCAGTCCGGTTTAGGACAGGAACAGTCACAGGACGCTCTTACTATGTAGTATATTTTCCCACCCACTGTCCTCCGAACATCTTCCCTCAACCTCCCTCAACCTTCCCCTTCGTTCATAGTGATGCGCCTCTCTGTTCCCCATATGCTGGAAATAGGCCCGAGGTCAAGCCCAGATATCGTACCATCACAACGTCTGAATGAGGACGAAGCCTCGAAATTCCAGATTTGGCCAAAATCATAACGGTAACTATGTACGTATCCATCATCTTATCAGACAAGCACGGGCTCACAATTGGTTCAAAGGAGGTATATATGCTCCTATCTATGTAACTGTCAACATGACAATGACCACACCCTTGCCAACAGAAGAGAAGAAATATTAATAGCTTCTCAGTTGTATACAGGTCTCCTCTCACAGGGAACACCTCCCATCACCTCAGTTCGGAAGCTCCAATCTTCTGTTGTCCTGATTTTAGCATCCAACTTTCATGTAATAATGTCCCTTGCTTGTCTTCAACTGATCAAACTCATTTTCGTATTGTTGTAAGTTCATGATCTATGTGGAAGCAGTAAGTACTAAGTGACCTGTGTACGATAACCATGTTCCGTGAGCTTACCGAAAGTTTGATGTCTATTTTTTGTGGTACGAGCTTGTACCACTAATGAGAAGCTTCATCTTCCCCTTGTCGAGTCACAGGTATGGTGTAACTTTGGATTTTATCCTTGTACCATGTTCTCTGAGATCATTGACGTGCTTGTTACTTTCAGACTTCAACATATTCATGACAAACCCGTTCAATGTTGTGCGTTTTCTGCGTAAAATTATATTCGTTGTCACTAACTTTGCAAAAGATTCTTACATATCCCATCTCACCTCACATCTCGTTACTACTGCTTGATATATCACGACAAAAAGATGGGTCGAATGAACAAACTGACTTTGATCTTCTTCACGAATGCTACCGACGGTGAGCTGAGACTCTTGGTCGACGTGCCCAACAAGGGCTTTCTCACGGGGCGAAACGATAACGAGACCTTTCGAGATGACGAAGCCGACAACTGAAGTAAAGAACTCGAGACGACAGAAGACGCAGGCTCGATCAAACTGTGTGGGGGAAACGTCTCGCAATTTTATAACGGTCCATTGATCGGTTTCAAAATGTATTTGATCCCTCGCCCTCGCCATCTCATCAGTCGGCTCACATTTCTCTCCAAACAATCTCTTCCGTAATCTATCATGCTGCTGCGCCAGACGCCGTGCTCCCCTCCGTATCTTCGAAGTTTCCCTCCAAACTCCATCTACCTCCCAAATCCTTCCGTCCGTTTTCCATCTCGTTTAATTTCACCCGAAATCTCTCTTCCAGTTCGCCTCTACCTGTACTCTCGTTTCTCCTATCACACCGCCTTTTTGCTGACGGTGGCGCCGTAAATGAACGGTGAGACTCTGATATCCTCATATAATGGCCATAACTGTCAGGTGGACCTGTAGACCTTGGGCATTATACCGCAACAGCCCATCCTGGCAGGTATTGCGACCGCAGTGAATAACTTTCACTGAAAGCAAGCCAACGACAGAACACATTCTTTGTGTTTCTTCGCAGAATTTCTCTTGCTTGATCTATATGGTTCACGAGTCCTCGACTGTTTCCAGGGCGGACTAATGATTGACAAAAAAGGAACTTGACAATATTGCGCCTGATACAGCTGCCTGATTATAAGTATACGAATCAATATGGTACACTATTCTTGACTTCCTGATAATGCTTAAGCGAAACACAACCATGACCTTTAATGCACTTCGCCACAGTGTTTGCGATATCACGGCCTTCGAAGTAAGCTCCGTGCAAGTATCCTTAAAATAGCATACAAAGTCAATTGAACGATCGTCAAAAAGATGGAAAATAACTAACCGTAATAATTCTGACTGGTCGCTTCTCCTGCAAAGTAAAGTCTCTCTACATTCGCTCTGATATTGTCATGGTGTTGCCTCACAAAACTAGGAGGCCAATTCGAGTACGAGCCACGGTACAATGGATCGTTATG
>JABAKA010016111.1:0-34460 GCA_018857285.1 Termitomyces sp. Mi166#008 | reverse complement strand
TAAATGTGACTGAGCACTGTAAGAATATATTTGAGCATTGATAATACATACTAAACATTGTCATCATACAACTAAGGTGAGATTGTGGCTGGATTTAAGCATTGTCATTATATATATCTGAGGCCTCAACCGAACGAAGTGAGGTTGGGGCTGGATTAAGCATTGTCATTATAAATACAAGGCCACAATCGAACGCAGTGAGATTGTGGCTGAATTAAGCATTGTCATCATAAATACAAGGCCCCAATCGAACGCAGTGAGATTGGGGCTGGATTAAACATTGTCATCATAAAGGCAAGGCCTCAACCAAACGAAGTGAGGTTGAGGCCAGATTTAAGCATTATCATCATGAATACAAGGCCACAATCAAATGCAGTGAGATTGTGGCTGGATTTAAGCATTGTCATCATATATTTGAGGCCTCAACCAAACAAAGTGAGGTTGGGGCCGGATTAAGCATTGTCATCATAAATACAAGGCCACAATCTCACTGCGTTCGATTGTGGCCAGATTAAACATTGTCATTATATATCTGAGGCCCCAACCGAACAAAGTGAGGTTGGGGCTGGATGAAACATTGTGTTGGCAGGGGGTTTGGGGGCAAAGCCCCCAATGAGCTGCAGATCTGTGCTGAAGGCACGGGATCGCAGCTCATCTCTATAATTGTAATATACTCTGTCTTACAAATCTCAATTCAAAAAAGAAATCAGTATCTTCAATTATGTCAAAGCTTGCCTTACTTCATTGTTTAATTTCTCATATCCCAAAGCACTTTTTTGACAAGATCAATACCAAGCACAAAAATCAACATGCTGATTATAAAAAAGTCTGTTATTGAAGTTAGTGTTGAAGAATGAAAGGACATGAAAATAAACTCCTGAAAGAATGAAAGAAATTTATGATGATGACCATGCACATCAGAATTCAGATCATTGAGATCCCAGCAGAGAGTAAAGTGTCACACTTTCAAAGAAAAAGAATGAACCAATGCTGCACTTGTGAGCCAAAAAGTCTAACTAGATCAAGACATAGCTTTCAAGGTGCAAGCAGTGGTGGTTAAAGGAAAAATGGCATGCTGGTAAAATTGCAAAAAATAATGAACAAACCTTGGAATTTTGATGTGATGCAAAAAAAGTTTGTTTAGCAATCAAATTTAAATGCTCATTGTTATTAATTCTAATAGAAAATATTCCTCAAAAGTTAGTCAAAATTTATAATGCAAAAAATATTGTATACATGTGGTGGATAATCCAAGTATATGCAAATAAGATATAGCTGTGGTGTTCAAATTTGAAAACACTGTGATTTGATTCATAACATCTGATATAAGTTATCATGTGTTGCAACTTATTTTATTATAAATGATCTTGAGAGCTTGTCTTACCAGCTGATCAACTATGTTTGAAGTTATCTGCATTTAGATTTTTGAGCTCATCTGCTAGTCTATCAAGATATATAGATAGTGGTGCAGCAGGGCTTCTTATCTTTTTGCCTTTTCACTTTGATTTCCAGTTCTTATATGTGTGCTCTTGTTTTTGTCTTGCCCATTTGCCTTCTCATTCTGATCCTCAATTTTTGTATGCACATAGCTTGCCTTCTCAACATGTTCAAATGCATGTATTGTAAACAATCCTTTAATAATTCTTGAGCTGTTTCAAATTACCAGATCCAATTACTCATTGTGGGCAGACCATTTTTACAGGTCAAGATTTACAATCAGGTGTAAGTGTTTTCCATTGTAAACTTTTTTAATATTTTAATCTTAAAGTTTCAACATCATTCACTTCCTAGATGTTATACCTTTGAATGAGAACTTTGAAAGAATCACAATTGATTCAGAATTTACACCTAGTCTACTTAATCTCATGCTATTACTTGTCAGTGAGAATGATCCATCTGCTCTTCTTCTACATGAAGCATGCTCTTGGCAACTTCCTTCTGATCTTATTGATTTTTTGAACTGCATTCTGCACATCCTCTGCAACAGTTCTCTAAACATTAACAGTGCTAAGCTGATCTTCATGAGAGCAAGCACTGTTGGCTTCATTTTGAGCCTCAGAAATTACCTGAACAACCTCTTTCTCCAGAACCAATTGTTACTGAACAGAATGAAGTAAGTTTGTTCTGACATTATCATATTTCACTAGCACAAGACCTTGATCAAGATCTCATAATCCACCATATTTTTTATGCACCTACATTTGTACAGAAAGATGTGAATGTGGACTCATCCAATGATCCTCTTGCTGGATTAAGTCCTACTGCACAAGAAGTTGTGGAGCAGCTTTAGACTACTAGTGCAAAAACTTTACTTTTCTATACTTTTTTAAATGCTTCAATCTTTCAACTCATGCTGTGATATCACTTTACTAAAGATTTCACTCTTGCTGCTCTTGATCAGCTTATACAGATTGTGATTCTAGCAGAAGATTTTGTGCTCTAGAATTTTAATGGCTTTTGCACTACTCAAAAGAGCAAGCAATATAATAATTTGCCAACAAGTAGTACCAGTGAAGGTCATATTCCTTCATGGTTAACAAGTGATATTTAGAAGAAATCCTCAGTCTACATTGCTCTTCCTTTTACTTGACAGTCATATTACTTAGAATAGAATGCACTGACTTTAAAGATTTGACTTCTTTCATCAATATTGTAAAAGTCTTCAAGTCAGTTTCTTAAAGTGTAACTGCAAACAGAATTCACTGGTGAGAATTTCAGCAATTTTGAAAACTTTTAGAAAATGAACCAGAGCAGCAAGCTTATGAAGAGGCATATATCTTAAAGGTATTTTTGCAGATGAAGAAGGACATTCCACTAAATGAAAATGGTCTTAAAACAGTTGTTATTCTACTCATGCTATATTCTAACTCAACACATCTTGCAAAATTTGAGACTGCATTTTTTTGGCCATTATACATGTGATTTGGTGGTCTCTCCAAATATATTTGAGATACAGTTGTTAGCTCTTCTGTAAATCATCTAGCATACTTTTCATTGGTGTGTGTTTACAATACATGTCTTTTTTTATTCATTTTTCATGCTATGTTTCACATTTTCAGCTTTTTGACCTTGTTCAAGACCAAAACAAGAAACTTTTTAGCACAACTGCAAAAAAGCCCATCTTAACACACCTCAAACAAGAATTGATTCAAGCAGTTCAGAAGATTCTTCTCACAAATGATTTCAAATATATTTATAAGCATGAAATTGTCTTAACATGTGGTTATGGTGTTTGCCAAAGGCTGTATCTTCATTTCTTTTGTTATTCTGCAAAAAGTATTTTTTTACAATCTTCTTTCCTGCTTTCTTCTCAAATTGTTTTTTTTTTTTTTTGACAGAGCGCTATTTGCTAGTATTAAGCAGAAGTGATCCTTTCTCTGTATTGTGTGCTAAATTATGAAATCTCAAGTCATGTGCATTGAAACAAAGCTTCATGATATAATCTGATTACAAAATGACTAGACAGACAACAAAGAACACAATAATTGCATTTAAAAAGCAAGGAAAAATATCTTTACCAAGGGATATGCTGCAACAGAAAAGGCAATTAATCAAATTGTTGGTGAATCATTTGTTTTGATTGAAGTGAGTAAATGTTTGACTAAAGTCAACTACACTAACTATATTTATTTAAATGCATTTTCATAACTTCTGCTCCCAAATAATCAGAATTAATTTGATCTGTTTGTCTCTGATCTCATGTATGAATTTGAACTTGGAGTTTGAAAGCAAGTCTTTATATATATTATTTGCATGCTGCATATATATGGCCTGAATTCTGTTGCAGAACTGGATTTATAGTAAGTAGCAAGTTGACTATAACTTGATACATTATTGATGACATATTAGATACCACTAAATCTCACCCTTTGGTTATTTCACTATTTTTAAATTTCATAATAATGCTTCTGAGATATATAGCTTGACAGCTTAAGATTTTAAAGATCTATTGCAGGTTGGCTGATATATGTCATGTGGTTTATGTGTAACATTGATTTGCATTTTTAATTAGAATGCAGGGCCATGTTTTGAAAGACTTTTTTCAAATACCAGCTACAGCACTGATAGGAAGGTTCAACATTTCTTATTTGCCATCACATCTTAGCATGCTTCAGCTAAAATGCACTTGCACACAGGCTGGTCTCTTAAAGTCTTTCATGGTCTGACATCTGATTTAACTCACCAACTTTATATTTTTACAAAGAAAGTCTGCCCTAAATTTAAAACATGCTAAATCCCCGAAGAAGCTCAAGCCTCAGCACATCAAAAAGCAGTTACTACTGTTAAGAAATTTAGAAAAGCTAAAACTTTTGAGCCATTATATAAACATTGATTATTTATATTTGATACTCTAAAAATCCATTTGATAGTGCATTATTCAGATGCAATTCAATGCTTTGGTACAACAGATTCATATTCTACTCATATTGTATGTTGACTTAATTCTTTTTCTTTTAACAATTGAATGATTTAATCAGGATGAAATGGAACACAAGCATGTCAAAGCATTCTATGCACAAACCAATAAAAATCAATTTGAAGAACAGATTGCTTTGCAAGAGCAGCAACATGCCAAACATGCTATGAAAGATGTTATTGAGAAGAACTTACCATTTACAAATCCTGAGGAACACCACTATATATAAAAACAAGACAGGCACCTATTAATCTTTTATAATGGACTGAAGATCATGAAGATGACCTTGCTATCCAAGTATGTATGCAGTGTATTTTATTGTTGTAAAATGAATTATACTTAATTATGTCTTTAAAGAACTTTACATCTAAGCTTATTGACTACTTTTTATTGTATTCACTTTCTCAAGGCATTGAAATCTCAAAGGAATATTGTGGCAAGCTCATTATCAAGGATCAAATGATTTCTGAGCATAAGATATTTCATATTAACTATACTATATATGACAATTGATGTGATCAGGACATAATTAATTCTCATCAACAATCTAATATTATAGTCTTTGCTGATGAAGATGATCACAGCTTTCTGTCAAGGGACTGGTCTTTGAACTGTCCACTCTAGCTCAGCTTAGCCCCAGATCTTCAACGCTGCCTTCTTCAGCAACTTTAGCTGTCTCCTGGGCTACCTGGCCCTATCCCAACACCTCCTGTCTTTGTCTTTCCCACCACTTGGATCAGCTAGCCTCTGGGCATCACTCTACATCATTAGCACAGCCTCTGCCACCCCTGGTGAGTAAGTCTGGCTCATGTCAGCACCCTCAGTCTTGGCATGCTCAGTAAGCTTAGTGTCCTCAGTTGATCGTTGTTGATTATACATCACTATTACATACTGGCCTGCTTAGTCAATAGCTTATAGTCAGTGGCTTCTACTTAACATATAAAGATTAGTCACCATACTAGCTGATGTAATATATAGAATGAACTGGGGCATGGTACATTCTCAGTCCTGACAATAGCAGTGTTATTGGGTCTATACATTGACACAACTGTGAGCATTTCCAGTGATGGCTCTGCTCTCATCTTACCCTCACCTCCACACCTCTTGCTTGTTGCCCACCTCTTGCTCACCTGCACCTTTGTGCCTGGCTTGCTTGCTGCTTGCCACCTCCTAAGAAGGAAGTAGAGTGGTGGAGTGATTGCTGGGGTTCCCATTGTTCCTACAATTGTTCCAGTCCTTTTGTTGGCAAATCTTGGAGCAGTATAAAACCAATTTACAACCAATGCAACATTTCATCGGCTTGGATCCTTGTTGGGTTGAACACTGTCAACATTGAACTTCCAAGTCAGATAACTCTTTGAGCCCTAAATGATGACAAATGAATACCTTGTGATAATTGCATGGCAGAATGTAGTGCCTAAGAGCATGAAACTTGATATAAATTGACTGAAGCCAATGGACTCCTTCCACATATGGTGATCCCCTTACACTTTCACCCTTATTGGTATTATTGAGTTGTGAAAATATTCCATGCAATGGTACAAATCCTTGGTAATAGAGAAGGATTTCAGCAATTGGAATTTCTTTAGAGCTGCTGCTATGGGTTTGATTACGAAGCCAAATTAGATCCAGCTGCCAAGGACATATATCAGATTGGCTTCATGGGGAATAATAATGCTTTTGAATTTATTGACCCTGCTAATGTTCTGCATGCAGTTCATTTAATTCTACAATTTGCAGGTGAAGTTACCAATGATTTATTGGGTTCATCAATGGCACAGCACACAGAGGAGGATGACATGGATTATGAACAATATTATATTAACATGTAAGTCAGCCTTTGATTTATGACATACACTAACATTTGACTTTAGATTTGCTGACAGGGATATGTTTGTGTTTTACTGGTGGTGGAATTAGACATCAAATGACACAAGAAGCAATGCACACCTTGCAAAAAAAAAATTGAAACAAGTATATTTTGCAGATAAATCAGACTCAGGTTCCAAGGATTCAGAAGTTGAGGCTGGCCAATGACAACTCACCCAACATGGCTGCATTGACTCAAGAGGATTTGTTTCAAGAAGATTATCCATAATCAGAAGATGAATATGAACAGGATGGTCTGGGAGCTGATGACAGTGAGAATGATGAAGATGAAAGAAAATATTTTGAGGAGTCATTAGGCTTTGGAGCCATGTAGTTTTTTAGCAGGTAGCCCAACATGCATTCATTTTGGTATATGAAATCTATTGACAAATTATTTGCACCCAGGATATTTAGTAAATCCTAAGGCAATATTTTAATGGTATTCATCTTGGATACTCAAATCCAGACCAACTTGTGTTTTTACATGAAATATATAGTCATTGTATATTCCAAGCAGATTGATTCAAGAATAGATGCAGACAGTAGAAAGTTAGCATTATGAGTTGAAATAATATTCTAAAGGCATTCAAAGAGGTCCATATTATACTCAAGTAACATAAATACTATCATGGTATTTATATGGAATAGCCTGGTAAAGTCAAAGTAACCTGGTAATGTTTGGGAATTGCCTGGAATTCCGTACATCAGAATAGTGCTAGATAACTTGCAAAATCCAGAATTTTTCTTAATAATTATCCACCATAAGTGTTTCTTTTAAATGATATTACTATTTATTGTATCAACATTATATCTCTCGTTTGGCCATGTATCTCAAGCGACTTTTTGTTGATGCCGCCCCTTGCAAGTGTTCACTCATCTGTTGTTCCCTCCGACCATGCAAAGTGCAAATCGCTTTCTTGCACTCGTCTCCAGTCTCTTCACGGTAGCCGTGACATGGTCAAGGCATGGCTCAGCTTTTGTTTGCACGGCCCAAGCACGGCTGCCCAGTTGTAGCCACGACAAAAAGCATGTGCCCCGCGAGACACTCGCTTGCGAATCTCTCATTTTAAGCCTCCAATCTGCGTGCGCGGACATTGTGATCTGCACACAGCCGTCGTTCTTTCAATCAAGACTCCCAGCTCCCAGGTGTTTCTGCCCTGAGCTTCAGAGTATTGAAGTCTTTTTTTTTGTTCAATATTATCGTGTTCGGCACATGGTACCATGGTAAACGGTTCTATAGAGACTATACAAGCTACGAGGGCCATACCCCCCGGCGTACGCGGAGAATGAGCAGGCCGGCTTTCCTTTGCCGTTGTACACCATGCCCCCCTTTTATTGAAGTTCATCCTGGGTCTTTCGTCTTTCGCTGTTGCGTCTTTCGCCTTATGCGCTCGGCAAGTACACGGGCAACTCACCATAACCAACGGTACAACTAAAAGGAACGTCATGAATACCGGTCCTTCTGCGATCCTTGCTTTCCTTTCCATGTTCGAAGGTGTCCAATGAATATAAGTTAAAGAACTTGAATAACACTACTGCGACCCCATACTGATGCTAAATAACTTAACTCGAGGTCGAAAGTCTGTTGCACCAGTCAAACCATACTAATTGTCGTATTCAACCATTGTCAACACCATCAGATTGAATACCGTTGCCGGACAACAGCATTGTATGCTGGTGCTGACACTGTGCGTATCGTTGGTGGCCTACTGAAATTTGCATCGGAGACAGTGAATCGGCTATCCGGATTATCCATAGCGGGCCTGGAATATTGTGGTTCGTCGGTCTCATGTCCCAGTTCGTTGGCTATAATACCGTTCACTGACAACCGTTGATTTTTGGGTGAAATTTCCCTTTGCGATGGATGTGTAGCAGCGACACTTTTTTTGTCGCGTTGAATCTATGAAGTTAACATGAGACCCAGATTCAATTAAATCGGATTCTCTATCAACGTGCCTTACGCCGTTCAGCTGGGATATTTGACCCATCATTTGCCCTTACAGTTGACGTGATATCTACATGAGCGCACGATCGATAATCCACGGGCGAACCCTGAGATGGGTAAGACCCCCGCATTTTCCCAGATGGTTCGACCGGGGGGCTAAAGGGTGAGCTGCCATAGATCGCGATGGCGAAAAAGGCACATAGTCCGGAGTAGCACTGGATAGCGGTACTTGACTCATGTTGCGAGACAAAATTGTAGGCTCCCGTGGTTGATTGATTGGTCGGTTATGTTCCTGATTTAACCACTTCCTGATACAGAACTAGTCACGAACAAATGTTCAGATGGGTCGATTCAGGTCGAGAAAAATAAGGGGACACATGCCAGAAGTGCCAACATAATGAGCAACAGTGCGATTATACTGCCAACAACCGCACCGCCGATCGCACCGGCAGACAGCCTGAATACAATAAAACGCTGAGGAACTTGAAGGTAACAATTTTGCAATTAGATCCATACCTGGATGATACTGCTGTATTTGTAGCTGTTGCACTACCAGTTGGCACTGTTGCAGAGCTTCCAGGTGGAAGAGTCGACCCGAGTGATGATGTTGTACTGTATTTGATCGGTCAAGCGTTCGCTGCACACCGACAAAAGCCACACCTTGTTGTTGTGACATTCACTTTTGTGGCGAAGGTAGGAGAGTCAACGGCGAGAACTGCATCCATCCTGGTTTACCACATGAAGTGTGTGGGGTCCTGGCTCCAAGTGGCTTATAAGATCATGACTTGTACTGCCGGTGTCATCTGCTTTGCTTGAAAGGTTTGTGAAGGTTGATCGTCTAGTTGGACCGAGTAATGACCGTGATCGGGTCCAGTGGATCCGAAGAGTGAGACAGAGTCATCTATTTCAATGTACCTATGAATCATGGGGTATAGCATGATAGACAGATGCTCACGCACTCTGAACACTTTCAGTTCCGCGAGTATAGTGAAATATGTCTTTGACTCACCGATGTAAAAGTCAGATCGAAACTGGCTCCTTTTCGTTGTTGTCGTGCTTCAAAAAATCGATTGTTCATCACGAACATGAAATGAATGATATGGCATACTGTCCCATGCCCTGAAAGAAGTTCTGAGAGTCCGCAGAGGACGTCGACCACATGCCTTGTTCGAAATGGAATGCGGGCTCTACATCATCCACAATCACTAGACTTTGAGTGCCATTTTTGTCCGCCGCAACTGAGGACCAGTTAATCTATTGAAAATAGTAGCCATTCTGTTATCGTATGACCGTGATGAAACTTACGGAGTCAATGTACAAAATGGCATTTTCGTCCAAGTTCGTGATAGTTATAGTGTGTATTTACCGTAAAAAATGTTACTTGGGCAGGCTGCGAAGTTTGCGTACCAGAACCGGGGTAGTCTTTTCCGTCAATGTTCGCGATAAAAGAGCCATTGGTGGAACCGAGAATATTGATAGCCATGCCCATCAAAGTTGAAAGACATCGTAGCATTCGGTTGTCGTGTTTGTGTAAAAGTCTTCCCATACAAGCTGTATTCTTTGTTATTTCATGTATCTCGTCGGGAATAGAGTCATACTTGGCTGCAATGGCATCGGTGGTAACATCGTGTTGGATCCAAGCTTCGCGTGGCTGGTAAGAGATCAGAGGGTTTTGGTCGTCAATGGTGGTCATAGCTGTCAAGGAGGGAATTCAGTGTTGTAAGTACTCCATAAAAACCATTTGGGCACCGGCATACATCAATGATTATTTCGATTTGACAGTGTCCAGATAAAAATAAGGTGACAGTTGGCATCAACGCTAAAGATCTACAGACTCGTGAACAGGGTCTTCGTCTACATAGAGTCCTGTGAGCCAGCTTCAACAAGTACAGCAAGCAATCGCCTTTTGTCTTCAGGAAGCTATGATTTGAATCAAAGGGGAGGTCTTCAAGGACGTATGTGTGTCCCTTTGATGTATCGTAAAATCTTGTGCGAGGTGTACTAAGACTTCTCTTCCCATGTCCGCCAGTAATTGAGAGTTGTACGTGATGTCGGCACGTTAACAATTTCAAGAGGTTTATCATTTAATTCAGAATAGATCATGATGTATCGATCCTTGAAGGAAAGAGGAAATCTTTGACACATTTGCTTGTTTCTTGATGTCAAAGCATCAAGACAAAGTCAGAGGATGCGAGAAAACACGAAACAGAAGTACACATAAGTACCGCAAGAGTAGACAGCAATAAACATGTTATAGTATAAAGAAGCAAGAAAGGCAGTGATGAGCCTAGTATATTTTACTGCCAGTGAGCATTTCGAAGACACAGGCTGGGCTGTGTTAAGTTGAGGCCAGAGGTGAAATCAGCACATCAAAGCATCCGAACGGATGAGGCAGAGTCGAGACGCCTCTGAGAGAGTCGATTGGAAAAGGCTGTGACTCGGGCTTTCAAGTGATATTCCGAACATCGGGCTCATGGCAACAAAGTCAACATATCAGAAAAGATTGATATAGATGATGCTGTTGGTGAGCGTTGAGCGCTGTTCATGCATATGGCAGGAACTATATGTACATTGGAGCTTGCCCAACTGTTGATGAATCGATGACACCACATTAGGCCTCGGCACACGTGACATATCTCCGGACGAGGGCTCAGAGAAAATCGCGTCGCGCCAGAATGAGCCGAATCGTGCGAAATCATGCCCACCAAAAGGCGCTCGATCTGGCACGAACTCGCTCTAGATGGCACGAAATTCTGGACTGTTATCCAGCGAAAACGAGCGGCATCGAGCCATAGCAGACTCAAAAAATAGTTTTCGTTTTCGCTCGATTTTCTGGCTGCTTCCTACTCAGCTCGATATCGCTCGATTTCGTATCACTGTATTACTCGACTACTTGTACATAATACTTGAGAAAAAGATACAAAGACAACGAAAAACCATCCAATAAGATGATCTCCAGGGTGTACAACATTGAATCAGGCATAACACGAAGAAGTCCATCGGAATGCTCGCTATCAAGTCGGATTTGTTATGGGACGCTGAATTGACAGTCACATTAGCCCAAGACAGGGGACACACCGAAGCTTGTACTCACAATTTTTGCGCGAGAATCATAAACCTGACATGGATAGTCTCATCTCAGTTCAGACAGTATTGCAATCAAACGAAAGGCCTCCCTTGCTCTCTCCTGAGGCAACAAGTGAGCTCCAATAGGTTGCAAACTCATCTTCAAGTCCATTCGAGTGCTTAGCGATCCATTCTCGTTTACAAAGACTCCTGAAAATGCATGAGAGCACGCACAAGCACAAAGTAAGACAGTAAAGACTCACTTTCCATTCATCCCTTTCCCTGCAGTAGCCCTTTTACCCTTCTTTGTTGGTGGAGGTAGCTGTGCTTCATTCAAGCACTGGGAGGTCGTCGCAGGAGGGATAAGTGATTTGCTGCCACTCAGAACGGTGGCATTTTGCGTAGTAGCGGGCGGGGGAGTAGGAGAACAATTGGAAGGACCGGGTGTACAGCACGTCATTGATCCTGTCAAGTCGTTGCTGAGATTAGAACTGGAGGCCTGCGAGGTGTCCACGTCAACTGCAGGGATTGATTGCGGTGCTATGGAGACCGTGACATTTGGAGTGATGGAAAGGCTGGTTTGTGATGACAGGATGTGATTTTCCTGCGTAAACGATGCGATGTTCGGCAGCGCAGCAGATTGTGGAGTTGAATGAGGATTTGATGCCAACGAAAGGCTCGATAGAAGATAAGTTCCAGATTCGACAGGACAGAAGTAACGTACATGGTTTCCATCAGAGAGTGTGTAGTAGTTTCACTAGAAGCGGTTGGATTACTACAGATAAAATGAGTTCTGGAATCGATTAGACACTAGTAACATACATGGTTTTGGATTGAGCAGCGGGTGGAAGGCTGAACAAGAAATGAGTTCTGGGATTGACGAGACAGTAGTACTTGACTTACGTAGTTTCAGATTGAGTATGTGTGATCGGCAGATTACTTCAAAGGTTCCACGTTCAACCTTCGTTTTCGCGAGGATGGCGACACTGACGATGTTCTTGCGCACCTCAGGGAGATAGATGTACGTGTTATAACTTGTCGCTGGCAGTATTTCAGGCGTTTGACTTTGTGGCGCCGACATCCAATAACTTCCGTGCGTTCTTTCACAAGTAGGTCTCTCCCGCTCAACGTCCCAGACGTCCCAGAGGTCCTCCTCCGGACACCGTACCGGTACCAACTTGGCCGCGCACTCACGGTAAATACCTTTGTCTCGTTAGGCGAGGGTTCAAGCTCTGTACGCGAACAAGCGGCGGTATCCTAGTAGGTAATCAGACTCTGTCACGCTGCCCAAGGGCCTCGGAGTCTAAGGTTATGCATAGTCCGTATCATCGGATAGTGTTTAGGTACCCCCTATCTCTCAACGAGAACCAGAGTCGGGTGAATGTATTGTGCAATGATACCCAAGGCGTCGTAAACTCAAACAGATCTAAGACCCTTGATAACTTTCACCACCTCAGTACTCTGAAAACCCACTATCTCCACCCTCACAGCAGCTGAGGGAAGACAACGAGATCTTTGAAGGGATCAGATGATAATTTTCCTGTTTTGGCAGCAGTCGGTTGAGAAGGTTCTCCCATCCCATTTCATATGCATTCAATATGTTTGCATGCGTATGATATGGGGAAAGATTTTGATCGTATCAAGCTCGAAACTCATGGATAACGCGCAATTGAGATTCGCATCTAAAGTCGGCCTATTTAATAACGATAGGAACAACCACGCCTCCCCGGCCAGATGCGGCGCAATTGGCCCGACGCGGTGGGGAAAATGATCGAAGCATCTGGACATAATTAAGGAAACTCTACTCAATTCCAAGGGGGTCAGAGCCAGTGTCATTCATATTGGCTATATAATACCCCTTCTTCATCTATGACTAGGTTTTGTGCCATAGAACGACTCCTTCAAGGCGATCGGACTACGCACGAGGACATTGATATCAAATATCGGGATAAGGTATCTTGATACTCAGAAAGGAATGTTGCTTCTGTTGGGATTTGTCGGACTCGATCAAGACGACCTTAGATCCCATCTATTGGTCCTTGAAGGGGCACCAGATTATTTCGGCTAATTCTGATTCCTTGATCGCTTTGCCGTACGACTTTGGTGTACAGACAGGCCGTGATGTCTTATTGTCATACGCCTAGTAAAACCCTTGGTGGTTATACACGATTTACTATAAACCTCCCCAGAACTTGACGAACGAGACAAGGGTGAAATACATGAACATCACGCCTTATGATGTATGAGTGGTGTCCGAGGAATGAAATGTGCAAAGAAGTATATCTTCAGTCAGAAGATGCTGCCAAGCAGTACTACTATATATTGAAACACTTCGAAATTTTGATAACTAGGATGCCAAGTCCCATCTACAGGACCTTGGTCGCGCTTGGAATGAATCCTCAATGGTCGTATATTCCGGTGGTGACTCGGAGCGTGTCGCAGGTGGTGCGTTTATATGATTGTCCACGTAGGACTTCTTTTTCCTGTCTCTCTTTTCCTGAATTACTCCCTGTCAACTTCACTGAAGAAGATTTTGCCCTATAGACATGCCTTGGAACAATAACTGACAGGATAAATTGACCCATCTTCCGCCGATGTGGACTCGTTTGGTGTACCCAGTGTGGATTGACTCTGGTTAAAAGGTGAATTGTAAGGTCGGGGTGGAGGATAAGACAACATAGAAGACCCGTTCCAAGGTCCAGGATTAGATTGCCTTCTAGTACAATTTCGCAACCAGATCTGGCCCGTTTCACTTCAGTACAGACACTTTGCAAAAGGATCCTAACACTTGCCAAAAGCACAAGCACAATCAGCAACGACCCAATCACACTACCGACAACAACGCCAGCAGTTGCACCGGAAGAAAGCCTGTATACTCGATATGACTTTGATTATTAGTACATCTAGCCACAGAATTCGTACCCAGATGCATCGGGAATGGTGGGCGCTGAGGATGAGCTTGATAGAGATGGCGTTGCTGTGCTATGATTGGCTAAGTGAGGAAACGAGTATATTTGATAGAAAAATGCTGGACCGAGATGACAGTTCGGTGGAACCTGATGATGTCTTAGCAACTGGCAAAACCGGTGTCGTGCTGTGATAGACATTAGCAATAATAGAAGCTTGAATAACCAAAAGAAAACGAAAGAAACGCGCTTGGCAGTGGCATTTGAGACCATGAAGAGGATAGCTGAATCGATGGAAAAGACTGCGTCCGCCATGTTCATTATATGGAGTGTATGGTTTTGCCCTCCAGGTGGGCTGTGTACCAAAGGTAAGTCTGGAAAGTAGGGGACAAGTTTTGAGCATCGAGAATCGTAGGCGGTCCTTCATAATGGTTCCAGCTAGAATAATAGAGTCCGCTGATCCAATAAAAAATAATGAGCAAACCCTACTACCGCCGAAAAGTACACTCGCACCCTGGTCATCGTTAGTTGCCATTTACGTGTAAGGAAAATAGGACTCACTGATGAGAAGGTGAAATTGACACTCGCTCCTTGTGTTGACGTTGTACTTGTTCGCGATTAGCTGTCGTCAAGTTATAGAATGACCAGGAACGCACTGCCCAGTACTCTGCACATAATACCCAATGCCAGGAGGGGACGTAGACCACGCTCCTTCAAACCGGAAGGAGGAATCCGCATCGTCCACTACTAGCTGAGTTTCGGGCGGCGGAGACCAGGTGAAAGTCTTCCCATAGAAACTGTATCTTTGTTAATAAAAGATGGAACTTGAAGGAAAGGACTCAACTTTGCAACCGCGTCTGCGTCGGTAGAGGCGTTTTGCGGGATCCAGGCTTCCCGTGGCTGATACCAGATAAGTGGACTTTCGTCGTCGGTGAACATTGCTACAGATGTCGGGCTTGGCTAACGTACAAGTGCTCAGAAATCTCGTCTATAAATCATAGATCGTAACATCTATTCTGGACGTGGAATGATGATCAACTCGAAAACATAGCTCTCTTCTGCTGCCAACCTTACGTCTGTTTCAATATTCGGATGCTGTAGTGACATGATTGAGAGTTGAATGAATATCCAGATATAGTCTGCTAACAACACAGTCGCCAGAAGCGCCTGAACATGTTACGGTAAGCGCTGTGAGACAAGGAACTTGAGCCTCAGGAAAGAACTGGATTTGTTAGTAGTTTACCACTTCAAAACATTTCAGCACTGCTGCCTTTGTCAATAAAATTGAAGAAGCACCAACCCGTAATTAGGACAGACCATCATAACAGGCGAGGGACCTACTAGATACTTAGGAGGTTTCATCATATTTACGTGTTTTATGAATGGTACTGGATATGTATGTCATATTAGCCGCAGCAAGATGTCAAGAAAGGGCGCAGGATGATTTGTTCCCTCAGAGGCCAAATTCAATGTCAAGTCAACCTTTCGTTGTTTCTGACAGGCTAGATGACATTTGCGGTTGATCGTCAACGAGCGCTAGAACGGCCCGGCAGGGCCGCTGCGCCGGCTTCCAACCTTGGTCTCCACGCCATCATGATTCTCCACCACAGTGTCCACGTCGTTTTTTTCTACTTGGTAAAAGAATGAATATACGGTACAACCGCGAGCTTCTTTTTATTTGTTTGTACTTTGATTTCTGATGGATAAGATTAGATACTGGCTACTCATATAGTATAACATTGTGGTTGGCTGGCGAATACAAGCGGTTCGAGCGACTGGTTTTAGGAGTCTGTCACGGTAGTGTCTGTGTCTGGGTTTTTCGCTTCCGCTTCTTTCGTCCTTACCCGGCGGCATGGCTCAGGTTTTGGCCAGTCAAACCGCCGGAAGAACGTCATGAGCACCAAGCCTACCACCGATATATCTGTGATCTCTGCTTTGTACTAGGTTGGAATGTAGGGGATTTTCACTGCTACTGCACCTACAGTCTATCGATGACTGAACTAAAAGCTGATATCTGTTGTGCGAAGCAAAGGTTTGTCATGCGCACAGATTCCCAGCATCGTCAAACTGAATGAATATTGTTCCCAGCCAAGGATACAACAAGACCCCCATAAGCTAGCAGAGGCTAGAGCTTTGGTCGTCAACGGTGGTCATAACTGTTGAGAGGGAGAATTCGGTCCTTGTAAATCCTCAATTAGACCATGTCAAGCCGCACGTCATATACGAATGATGGCTTCGATTTGACAGTAGAGTCTGTGACAGTTAGCATCAGCATCGAAGGTTGGCCTACGGACTTGTGAACAGTTGTCTACATAGAATACCATGGGCCAGGCTCCAGCTTCAATGATTACACATACATCTAGCCTGCCTTTCACATCTTGAGAACTGTGCCAGTCAAAAAGGAGGTCTCTAAGGACGTATGTACGTCCCTTTTGGACATCACAAATACTTACTATCTCCCTGGGATACACTGGCACGAAGACTTCTTTTCCCATGTCTGCCAGTGATGAGAAACTGTATGAGAAACTGTATGTGACGTCGAAGCGTTGACAAGAAACCATTCAGACATCACGATGGATCTATTCTTGTATAAAAGATTTTTCCAGATACATTCGCCTCATTTGGCTTCTTGATATCCACATAGATGTCCAGTAGTAATCATCACATCAAGACGAAATCGAAGGGTGTGACACGGTATAGAAGCACAGGAAGACCGCAAGAGTATTATTGCAAGTGTACTTATGAGCCTTTCAGATTCCCCAAAAATTTGGGTCCGACCGGTGTGGGGCACTGTTCATTAACTACTTACTACTATGGCATGGATCAGACTCACAGTCTACTCACACAGGAGAAACTGTTCATGGAGTCATTCTTCAGTCAGTTTCTTCACTTTAGCCGTTCAACATTTACCCAGACCCCTTGCATCAACTTTCCACACTGCACTAATGATATGAGAATCGAGCCCGTTCATTATGTCGAATCATTAAATTCAGACCCGGCGAAGATATCGTCTCTTTTGTGGATTCACAATCATTGCTCTTGCAGGTGTATGCTCTCCTGTTCACACTGCGAGGCACTTTAGTACGTCTTTTCCCTGCCTTGGAAACGGGTACTGTGAATTTCTTGTACTATGCACGATAGGATCAATAGAGCTTTCTGGTGGAATACTTACTAGTTGCTAATACCTCACTTGGTCGCCGCCGTACTACACCCTCTCGTAATATTCAGATTCAATATAACACAACTAGAATCCGCATGGTACGCGTTCATTGGCCGCGGCGTAGAGACTTCTGCCAGTACTGCTGTAATATATCATACATTTGCCCCATCCAACATGGCCGCCGAGGGACCAATTCTTAGTTTGTCATTGAGCTCTCTATGGTCTGGATCACACCTCGACAACCTTGCATCTGTTGACAAAACTTTGATCATGATGATCAACAACACATTCCGCGAAAAGGGTCACCATATATATGGGTATCGGCAACTCAATGCCAAAAATGACTGAATAGCACCATTTTGTATTGCCATGATCAGAAAAAGTGATTAGGTTCGTCAATACCGACTTCCGTTGTGACGGAAGATAGAAAAAGATTTATTATAGGATTATCATGGTGAAGCCACACCGTCAAAAATTATAACGAAAGCTTTGATACGACACTGTCCGGTGAAAAGAATGCGCATGGAAGATATCCACATGAAAGATTATCATGCCTTGGTGAAATGGGATGGATCAATTCCCATCACAAGAGTATCAAGTGCATCTGCCACTGTTGCGTAAAGCGTATAATTTCCATCCAGCAAACCGACGATCACACCAGGTGTCTCCTGTGCTGAAGCTAAGTAACATGATGGATAACAAGTGGAAGAGACGCACGGAAACACTTCGTGGATTTTGGATCCAGTGAAGTATGTCAGTGCAGTCGGCATGAAGCCTGGACCAGACGGACATGAACAGGCTGAGGCCCGACTCAATGGAGATCATTTCATCAGATACAAGCGATGAGATTGCTGTCTGGGCACTGCTCAATGCATCAGACTTGCGATGACAGACCTGGGCTGTGTATTGCGCATGTGCAACCTCATTTCGAATGACTATAAAAGGTCTAGTTAGTATCGTGAAGTTACCTCCGTACAAAGAAAAGGGAGACAACGTACGATCAAGTTGCTCATACAATCGGCCGAGGGAGACAAGTTCTGGGGTGATGAGGGCCTGTTATAGAAGTTGCTTATTAGGTTGGGCGACATGTTATTGTATATCATAGTTCTTACCAGTCGCTGATGCGATGTTTTCGAACGTGATGACTTTCGCTTTGACGACGCGCAACTTCTGTACATGGAGAAGGCAAAATAAGTTACATCTGGTCCTGAGTGTTTCGCATTCTACGGGATAAACGGTCACCACTCGCTTTGAATCGTATGTGATAATGTATCTTACCGCGGTACACAGTCTGGTTGACCAATCGCTAGTTATTAGCGTGCATTTGGAAGTATTGTGGAGAAAGAACGCACTGTCGAATGTTGCTTTCGAGATCAGTGAGCTTGTGCGCAAGCTCTTGTAGTTCTTGCTGACTTCCAGACGCTCTGTGACTGACAAACTTTAGGAATTCCGTGTGGAAAGTATTGAGTGAATGGTTGAGTTTCACTGCGCTTCCCACAAGATTATGCGTGAGGGCAGCATGGTCTGCAGAGATCTGAGCAGAATCGTATACAGTTAGCAATGTGGAGCTTTAGATATAGGCATTGACATACACTCATGAATGAACCAAGCACTTGGAGCTTCTCGTCATGCGAACGACTAGACGTGGAGTTGCGCGCTGACAGAGGAAGGACCACTGTACAAAACACTGTCGAACGAGCTGCAATTAGCATTGAGTATGGATCTTTTGACTCACAGCAACTCACTCTTGAGGCGCCCGGAAACAAATCCCGCGTTGTTGCGGAAGTTCCAGAGAAGATCTTTAAAGTCCTATGCGCCAGTTCGATGGTGGAACGACACAGCGACGAGACGATAACGCGTACCTTTCGCAGCAAATTCCATTGCGACTTGAAGGGCGGTGTAGATCCAAGCATATCGATAGTATGAAGCTGTTTTGCGATGTAGTCGAAATTTTCCATGAGACGAACGGTGGTCAAGGCGAGCTGCTCACACGCGCTGTCGAGGTCTGCCCTTACATCTAAGGAGTTCATCGACCGCAGGGTGTCCGCGTATGTGACGGTGGCCTTTTGTATCGAGGAAGAAGCCATAACGAGCGAGGGGTAGGGGGACGGTTGGGACTCGCCAGCCAACATGGCTACTTATAGGTATTTCCCGACGGCGTAGGCATATGCATTGCAATGCGGATATGTAGTTCCGGAGCAGACTCCAGTTAGAGTAGCAGTGAGGCCCTGATCTTTTTTTTGACTGGGCAAATTTCCGTGTCAGCGCTTTTTGGTGCATGGTAGTCCTAGTTAAGGATGATCATTGATATTGCCGGTGAAGCGTTTAATGATTGAGAGGCGCCATAATGATAAAGCAACACGGTGATCATGATCATGGAACCGTGTGATGGCTGTGGTGACAGGTTGGGTAAGGGCCGGGAAATTTCTCGTTTTACGATAGCCACGCCCCACTTATGGTCTCCAACGCGTCAGGCTCAAAGGACAACGATCCAACAAGGAAGACAACGATCCAACAAGGAAGGAGATCCAACTTTTGTTCACTATGTCATCCGCCCTCTACATCCTTTCTGTCTCATCTCTGATTGAACTGGCACTCTTCTCTGTCGATTTCGGGTATGAGACCTCGTGCTCAACATGCCCATGCACTTCTTATGAGCACCCATGGCAGTGGCTAGGACCCGGCAGCCGACTACATATAGTTATTGGCGATAGAGCTGATCTCGTCCCTTTTCGCCCCATTCTATGTGCCTTCATGAATCCAGTCAAGAGGCTAGGACTGTTGCCGTAATTCTGACAGTCCATACAACTGTGCCTGCAAGTTCTTGTCTTTGTTTTTTCTTCGATCCATCCGCTGGAGCTACCAGGAACAGTCAAAGAATACATAGAAGACCACTATGTGTCTCCTGAATGCCAGGTATCATTCAATCCGTCTTTCCATCTCGGCAGATTGTTGAAACCAACCGTCGCTTGAGAACTATCAACTCTCAAGATCCCATAGTTCCAAGCTTTGGCTTGGAGATATGTACCAGTACATCTCTGATACATTGAACGACCTCACTACGATGGGGAAGTTAGTTACGGTTCGACAATGATCGATGGTCGAATTGTCAGTT
Source organism: Termitomyces sp. Mi166#008 (assembly GCA_018857285.1). NCBI lineage: Eukaryota > Fungi > Basidiomycota > Agaricomycetes > Agaricales > Lyophyllaceae > Termitomyces > Termitomyces sp. Mi166#008. Next base: position 13,982 of record JABAKA010016111.1, on the reverse strand, counting down.
TCTACATAAAGATCAAGATTGCCTCGATCTTCGAAGCCTCGAGGCAACCTGGCCGCATTCAATCATTCCCAATCGATCTCGAGTTGGGAGTCAGAGAAGACACAAGACCACCGCGAGGTTTCTCCATCTGCGTCGCTCGGTCACCAGCCAATACTTAGTGCACTGGTAAGTAGCTGGAATCCGGTCAGATTACGGTAGGCACCGACGGATCAGAGTACTCCATTATTTCCGAAATCCCCGTCAACTCTTTTTTTACTTTAACCCGCGAAGACAACGGAGAGTGGGATTCCACGGTGTGGACGGAATGAGCTTTCGAAACAACGTCGCTGGGTCGTCTTGAATCGTAGGTCATCAATCATTAATCAGTCTCTATCAAATAATTTACTGGTACTTACTTTTTCTCAAGGATGCATATTCAGTCGAATCACATTTATAAAAACCATCTATGACAGAGAAGAGTAATATCGCCCATTTAATTGGAAATCTTATGGAATGGAACGAGGTCGTCGCCACAATGATGTTGAATGAAAAGGCTCCATGCGGCGTCTACTGCGCAAAGTGAGAGAAAGTTTCCAAAAGAGAGTGTATGCATACTCCTCACGTCGAGTCGTACCTACACAGCACGAAATTAATTTCAGTAAATTTCTGCGGTTCCATAAACTTGGGATTGCTATTTATGTGTGAGCAAGGAATATCGGACCGACGGCCAACATGTTTCTCGGCTCCGCGAGTCACGCTGATCTCGAGGTTGAGAGTGAAGAATGGTAATCCTCTGGTATATCTTTGATATGGTATCATACATGGAAGCGAGCACAGGAGAGGGAGAGGGGTAAGGGTGTTAGATTCCAGAAGGATATGATCGAGTCGTTGCTTCATCAGAGTCCTGTGGAACATGAAGCAACACGATGGTGACATCGTCTCCAGGGTTCTTGATGGCCTTTACAACGTCCAGCAGATACCCAGCGAGATTGTCGACACCCTGTTCCATACCTCGACGCACGGTCTCCACGGCCACCTCACTGGATACGCAGTCCCACAAGCCATCAGTAGCCATGATCACGAAACTCCCCGACGACAGCTGGAACATCCCGACCGCGGGTGTGGCGGTGAGGTAGGGGGGTGTGTGGTAGTGGTGGAACATGGAGGTGTATTGTTCGGACATGGTAACTTTTCCGCGGTCTTCAACAGATGAGAGGGCAGAGATGTAGCGCTTGTGTTGCCAGTTGCCTATGGGGCCGAGTGAGAGCTTGTAGTAGGCGTCTCCAAAACCTGGTTAGGAGGTTAACTATCATGAGGAAGGTAGTAGAGAGTGTAATAACCTCGAGTGCTCATGATACGCCCGAAGAGACGACCCCCGACGATCACAGAATCCTCACCGGGATGTTCGCGGGATAGACGTTCCTTTTCTGAAGGCGTCTTGGCATTCAAATCCTCCGTCTGCTGCAATCTCCCATTCTGCAGCGTTGGCTCGAAGACTACGGCCCTACAATCGCCCGCATTCGCAAAAGATGCTATTAGGGTATCAACATCGACATCAAGGATCAAGGCTGTGCACCCGCTCTTCACAAGTTGCGCATTCCTTACCCAATCCTTAGATTTAGTTCCAAAATAAGAATGATCTTTTGTAAACTGCTGAACCAGGGTATTGTCGGTGTCTTGGAAGAGGCGAGCATGGTCCGCAGGCTTGTGCGCGAGAATTTTAGCAGGGAGAATGGAACTAATGTGCTCCGCAGTTGCTGAGCCACCATGGCCTAGATTATCCCAATAGAAAAGTAGAAAAAAATGAGCAAGACGACGATTATCAAGAACTATATCGTACCGTCGTAGACGCCAAGGATTAGTCTATTTTGGGATTCACTAATCGAAATAGAGTATCTATCTTCAATGGGCCGTTTCGTGGGCTGATACTGGTGCACATGCACTGTGAAACCGGCTATGGTCTGTCTCGAGGAGTGTATCACGCTAGAGTCAGTCATTGTATTCAGGTTCTTGGCAGGACTATCGTTTCAATTAGTGATTTTCAACCGTGAGCAACACTGTGGACCATTGTTTAGTAATACTCACCCCAAAAGTTTTTTGTAGATGTTTACGGCAGAGAGAGATCCGTTTACTAGTCACAAGGTTATTCTAGCCTTGAACAAAGAAATTCAATTGTCCGTGCATTGTGGTGCATGACGGGCAAACAAGGGGATGACTTGTTTCGGATTGTTTACACAGCAATCTTGACGCGACGCGACGACCATGGCGTCCGAGAGCCCTGCTACGCCCTCTGCCCCTCGCCGCTCTCAGCGAGAGAGGAAGCCAACAAAGCTATTCACACCAGGTATGGATGCTAAAAAGTCGTATAGAACCAATTTGACTCCTGAAATCAAGTTGAGAGTCAGTCCAGCAAAGGCAAGCGTAAACGCCGCGATAGCGACGATGAAGGGAACGAAACAGAGGGACAGGGACCTAGAAACGATGATGTGGAAGAAGAAGACGAGGGTGATGATGCCGACGAAGAAGGGGAAGATTATCGCGCGGCGAAGTCCAAGACACCAGCAAAGAAGTCGCAGAATAAAACATCAACAACTAAGGCGAAGGGTCCACCCCCTGCGAAGAAGCCACGTGTAGCCAAGGTTGCAGGAGAAAAGGGTGCTAAGTCTACCACGACGAAAAAAGGTAGGAAGCCTAAGGAAGGGGAGGACGCGTACAATGCTGCTCAAGTCGCGAAAGACACGAAAATCACGGCGGATAATCCACTCTTTAGTACGTATCAAAGCTATTTGAGATGCTGTGGTCTGACTTTCCTTGTTGTAGACGCTATAATGAACCCCTCTGCTGCTTTGCAGTCTACTGCAGAGGATTTTTTAGAGTCTCTTGAACAATCACCCGGTGCAGCCCTCGCAGAGCTTATCAACCTCATTCTTCGCGCGTGTGGGTGCAACGATTCGGTCAATGCTGACGAGGCCGTTGATTATGACGGAGTTGTGGATGCCCTCGACAATTTTACTGAAGGCTTGAAGCAGGTATATCCAGTTTTCCTTGTGATAAGTTTCCCTGTTAACACCCTAAATCCAGGACAACTCCCCAGTATACCCTTTGACATCTAAATTGCCAGTCTTCAAAAAATTCCGCAAATCTCTTTCCGAATTTATTGAACGACTAGTCGCTTCCTCTGCCGACCTTGGAGCCCTATATACCTCCGACCTAATGCAAACTCTACAAACATGGGTCATTGCTATGTCCTCCTCTCAGATCCGAAGTTTCAGGCACACAGCCACCGTAATGGCTCTCGAAGTTGAGACTGCCCTGTGCGATGTTGCAGCGGCCGTTGAAAAAGAGGCAGAGGTTGTTGGTCGTCAGCGCGAGGGAGAGAAAAAACGAAAGTCAACTAACAAGGGAAGTGGTGCCAGGGATAAGGAGCTGGAAGCGAAAGCACAGGAGATAAGGAAGCGTCGGACAAAGCTGGCCGAATTTTTGAAAGAGTTTGTCGATGGGCAAGTAGCGCCAAAAAATCCTCCGTACTTGGTAAACTGACCATATAATGTCAGAGTTTTCGTGCACCGTTATCGTGACCTCGACCCCAATATTCGTGCAGAATGCGTCCATGCCATCGGTTTATGGTTCAAGAAATATCCTGGTCATTTCCTGGACGCCTCGTATCTGCGCTACGTCGGCTGGGTTCTATCAGACTCGAACACCCACGTTCGTCTCGAGGCCGTGAAGTCTCTTACTAGTGTCTATGATCAGGGCGATTACATCAATTCTCTCAACCACTTCACGGAACGCTTCAAGCCTCGGCTGATTGAAATGGCTACTAGTGATACAGAAATTGCCATTCGCGTTGCAGTTGTCCAGGTTCTCGGTGCTATTGACGGGCACTCGCTTCTCGAAGACGAAGAGCGTGAGAAGCTTTGTCTTTTGCTATTCGATGAAGAAGCGAGGGTCCGGAAGGCCGTTGGCCAGTTCGTAAGAGGTGTTTGGGAAGAGTCTGTCGATGAGCGACTGGTGGGCAAGAACAAACCAAGCGATGAGGACCGCCAGCGTGCAGGTTTTAAAGCTCTAGCCGTACTTCTGGTCAAATGGTGTAAGACCCTTGACAAAATGATAGGCGACGAGGACGAGGATGTGAACGAGGCGGACGGGGAGGACGTTACGACTGCTCAATCTCGCAAACGGCGGGAGGTCCCTGCGCTCGTAGCGATGGACCACAAGGGACGCACTGCGCTTGCTGTCGAAGCTTTGTGGGATGAGGTGGATGCCGTAAGGGAATGGGAGACGTTACTTGATTTATTGTTGCTTGATCATTCTGCAGCTGAGGATACGGAATCGCAGGAGCAAGAGCAGGACTCATTGAGACGTTCAAAGGGACGACCGAATGGGAAAGTTAGTACCCCCGACTCGGTTGTGGATGAGGCGTGGCGGTTAGACGATCTAGAAGAGTCCATGCTACTTGAGGTATTGGTGACGTCGCTTCGGAGAGCGAAAGCGGAGGCTGTTGGCGGGAAGAAGGTGAGGAACTTCGAAATAATCTTTGATTTCTGACTGCTTGATTGGGATTACTTAGGGCGAAGATGAAAATGTCACGAACGACATAACTCGTGAACTGATCAAAGGACTTCCTCGACTCTTCATCAAATATCAAACCGACCAAAATCGCATCGCTGATGTTCTACTAATCCCCACCCTGATGAATTTGGACCTGTACCTGGAGATGCGAATGATCACTGTTTGTCTTCTGTCATATGTCAAATGCAATTGATGCTGATTTGTTACAATGTTATCCAGGGATATGCCAGCCTCTGGGACGACGTGACAAAGCAATTCCTATCACATCCATCACTCAACGTACTCACGCATGCTATCGCCGTGATACGTCATTTCATGGATGCCACCAGCTTGTCAAATACCAACAGCACGAAGATACTCGAATTGGAGGATGAACTATCAACCAGCCTTCGTGATACTGTCGCTGGACGTGATGAGATTGAAGTGGCATCGTTCAGCGAAGATGAGGTTTTGGCGTTGGGTGCGTTGTGTACACGGTTGGCAGTGCTCTTCGGAAGTCGGAATATGACGGCATGGATTGAAGAAGATGAGGGGGGTAAACAGAGCAGTGCTTGGGATATTCTAAATGCTCTTATTGAAAGGGGAAGGTTGGGATACAAGGATGAGGCAACGGTGAGCCTGCACATCTAAATTTGATCCCTCATCTCACGCTTTTACTTTTAGATGATCGAGCAGGCCCTTCAGGTTCTCACTTTGCATCTGATGTGGAAGGGCAAAAGCCTCACACACGAGGCAGAGCCCACTCCGGACGATATACGATTCGAGGAAACTCTCATCACACAACGCGAGACACTCCTTGAGAAACTAGTGGAATATGCAGTCGGTACTCAGTCAAATACCGCAGACAGTGTCAAGAGGGCGGTGAGTACTTTTATGCGTTCAGTTTCCAAGTTCAGTGTTAATATAATTCAACATCAAGGCGTTCAAGAACCTGCTCGACCTTCATGTTTTGTTCGCTCCCGGGGCAACCCACGACGCAAATGGTAACCCATCACCAATGGCATCGATATCAATAACTCTGGACGACGAGGTGCAATATCGTTGTGCGGGATATATCCAAGCCGAGATTGAACGATACGCCGACACTCTTGGCTCGACTGGTGATGACAACGAGCAAGATCAGCACCAAAGTGGAGAGGAGAGTGGGGATGAACAGCCTGCGGAAGATGCTGATGGCGCTGCTAAGCCATCGAAAGGAAAGAAGAATGAAGTTGAAAGTACGTTCTATTCTCTCTCGTCGTTTCCTCGCGTATAATGACGCTCTTGATCTTCGATAGTCGATGTTTCCTCTCGGACTCAGCTGGAAGAGGAGTATTTCTTTATCGACGTTATGTCGACGTTCCTGCGAGCAATCCGTGCCGGAGCCATTCATATACGCCACGGCTCCGTCCTTCTTGCTCATTATGGCAGGTTAGGCCTTGCCTTTGATGCCTGTTCCAAGGTAGTGGTAGATGTCCTTCGGGAAGAAGGAATGATGAACGAACATGGTGATATCATTGTGGGTATCATAACCCAGGCTTTGAAAGAGGTAAATCCCAGGCCTTATTCATTCTTCCTTCCAACTTACGTTATAAAGTCATATACTCTGGTACTTGATGGTGTCGTTAACGACGAGACTAACTCCGTACAACTGGCAAAACTGCTTGCGACGTGCTTTGTCGTGCGTGGAAGCCAGCTGTCAATTATTCGCCGTCTCGACGGTCAGTTCGTTGTCCAAATCCACACGGAATTAGTATCATGGATTGTCAAACGCCTGACGGTTTATGAGAGCAACAAGAACAAGAAGGCGTTCAAGTCAGCTGTTCTGTTCTTCAAGGCGCTCGTTCCTCTGGTCGGTATGATTCCGAGCAGAGATGCGTTGAAAGTGTGCGTCTATTAGAGCGTAGATTTTGTAGATGTCCTGACATGAGATGTCTCAGAAAAGCGCACATGGACCAGGTACTGGACCAGGCCAAGATTGAGGTATCAGCTACCTCCAAAGTATGGGAACCTCAACGAGCGTATGAGAAACGCTTGACAACTGCCATGTCTAAGGAAAAGGGTCAGTTCTGTTCGATCTATGTTTGAAGGTTGATGCTTATGATATTTTACAGGTGCAACTAGTGGACGCAAGACGAAGGCGAAAAAGACCGCTGGTGGTGCAACGACTGACGAGGAGGGCACTGACGGTGAAATGCCGACTGAAAACGAGACCAACGAGCCATCACGGCCCCGCCCTCGGCCACGACCGAAACGCAAAACGCGTGCATCAGCTGCTGAATCTCAAGCGGAAGTAGAACAGACTGCTGATGAAACTATGGACGAGGGAGCAGATCCCACCACGCCCAAAGCCCGACCACGGCCCAAGACATACGACAAACCTGCTGCGCAGTCAGCAGGCGCGGAGACTGATAATGAAGACTCTGCTGAACCTTCTGCTAACGGGGTTGAAACCCCCAGAGCATCTCGCAAACGTGCGCGGACTGACGACGAAGACGAAGAGATGCAAGAAGCGGAGTCCGCCCTTCTTGGAGAGCATCCTTCCGACACAGCACCTCGGCCGACGCTTCCTCCGGAGGAAGGGGACATACCAATACGCTTGAAGAAGCGTGTACGACATTGATGACTAACTAGTCTGGAGGATACCCCTTAACACTGTCCTAACTAATCTTATTTTTTTTCTTCACCATCATGCTTTCTTGTGCTGTCGTGTCCAATATAATGACAATTACGAACGGGTAATAACATTAACGCAGGTATCTGAGGCTGGCTCGTACGGTCCGTGTACATACTTGAGTAAGGAGCGTGGACGGGTATGTAGTATACGAAAAGCACATAAATTAGTTCTAATTTCTGAAAAGTACTGATTAGATATCTAGGGTTAGGAGAGTGTTCAAATCCAGCCCGCTCTGTCTGAAGCCCACATGATGCTCGCGTTAGCTGTCAAATAGTAGGAGTCTGGGGGTGGAGATGCGCTTGAAGGGAGGGAGGCGCGTCGTCCGGTGTTCGGTGGTGCATCGTAATTTGGATAAGATGACGAAGGGATCTGAGGCTCTGAATCTCTTGTCAGGCCAATGGCGGAACGTGACCGCCGAGAACGTTCGTTGACGGAGATGCCCAACATGTCATATAGTTCATCTTGTGCGCGCTGCAAGGCTCTCATATCCGAATTTGGCGTCGAGAACTCGGTGGAAACTCCCTGCACAAGAAAAATTAGAGAACAGCAAACTTATAATGCGTAAGGAAACGCACTGTTACTGCCGAGCTCCTCAGCGGTATATTAGTGTGGATATCGACAGGTCGACGACGCGGAATGGGTGGTACAGGAGGCGGATCGTCCATGTATGTCGTTCTGGCACTAGAAGGCATATTGCCCCTAACACTGCTCGCTGTCGACGCCCGAGGGTTCGACCGGACGCTACCGGCAGAGCGAAGCCCGGCCCTCGTAGCCCTAACACTCGACTTGCGCGAAGCCATAACTCTCTCGAACCGATTCTCCGCGTCCGGAGACTCGATCTTTCCAGACTTGAGATCATCGTAATCCGTAGCGACTTCCGCAGCCTGCCTCCACCCCTCATCCCGCTCGGCCTGCAGCGTCTCGACTTGCTGTCTCAGGTCCTGCGCCTCCCCAAACTGCTTCAAAAAGCTCGCATTTAGCTTCCTCAGCGCCATCGCCAACGCACTCGTCGAATGGGCCTGTGTCAGCTGTGCAAGCTGCGCGAGCTGCTCATCAAGACGATGCAGCTCCTCCGCAGTCTTGTCAAGATTCCCACAAAGCTCCTTGAGCTCCTCCAGCTGCCTAAACGCCACATCCGGATCATGCACATCAACCGTCCCAAGCATCGTATCAAGCAAATTCGCGCGTCTCCTAACATTAATCTTGTACTTTGTCATCGTATCAGTGCGAAGCGTCTCGAGCCTTTCGATCTCCTCTGGAATTTCCGTCTCTACCGTCTCGAGCTGCAAAAGACGAATACCCGACGGCTCAGACGACTGCCGTATGGCACGAGACACGATATCCTGCAGCTGTTGCGACGTGAACGTCCATTTAGCCGCTTCCAGTGTGTATCCACGCCACTTTGGGGCCGTAGTCGCGAATCGTGGGGAAGGTAAAGGCGCTGAGGGCTGTCTTGGCGGTCGGACGGGCTGGGGCGGCGGTTGCGGTTGCGGTTGCGGCAGAGATTGGGGTGGCTGATGCTGCTGACTATTAACAGACGACACAGACCCCCCACGTTCCCTCGTAGCCGGTCTACGAGGCCCAACAGGAAGCGGGGGTCGTGTCCTCCGCCTCGGTCCCAGAACCTCCGTCTGCGCCTGCTGTCCCTGTCCCTGTCGCCGCTGCCGATCCGAGGGCCCCGCACTCGCATTCACATTCGCCGCCACAACCTCCGCATTCGCAGACGGTGGCGTATGCATATGTTCACGATCACGATACGCCTGTCCGAACCTACCACCAGCACTATAAGTCGAATCGTAGCTCCCACCCGTGCTCGGCGTGATCACCTCGCCCGCTGACCGATCAGAGCTGATCACGGCGTAATACGAAGGGGGTGAGAGACCCTCGTAGGACTGGGAGTAGAGGGAGGAGGCGGAGGGCGGGGCGGGCGAGAGTTGGAGGTGGGAAGGCGGGGGGTGGATCATTACGGGGCGCCGTGGGGCCGGGGAAGTTGAGGATGGGACTGCTGAGGAGGGAGAAGAGAGTGTGGTCGTGCTGGCGGTGGCGGGCGTAGCGGATATGGGTGTGCTGGTGTTGGAGATAGCAGCGAGGGCGTCGGTGCGCTGCGGGGTGGTGGTGGTGTACACTGAGTGGGGTGTGGAGGTGGGGTTGAAAGGTGGAGGAGGCGGCGGCGGAGGCGGCGGGATGACGAACGGTTGTGATTGCGGTTGCGGTTGCGGTTGGAGCACAGGTGGAGGCGGAGGTGGAGGTGGCAGCGGTGGAGATGGTTGAGGTTTCGTGACAGGCGGCTGCTGCTGCTGCTGCTGCTGAGGCAGGGGAGGCGGAGCGCGCGTCGGGACGGGGGGTACCTTCTTCCCATTCCCAGTCCCACCACCACCACCCCTCGACGCCCCCACCGCCCTCGCACCCTCCCTACTACCATCCACGCTCGTACCCCCACTCGCACCTCCCAAACTCAAACTCCGCCCATACCCATACCCAGAACTCGACAACGGCCGATCATACGCCAACACCGCCTCCGATCTCTGCGTCACCGCACTACTCAAACTGTTCAGACTATTCCCACTCTTCGGCGTCGGCGTGAGCAGCGTGTCCACTCCGGACCCGGGAGGCGACGGCGATGGTGACGGCGAGAGCTGGGGGAGGCTGACTGTGCCGAGGACCGGTGCGGGCGGTGGTGGTGGTGGTGGTGGTGGTGGTGGTGGCGGCGACTGAGATTGAGGTTGTAGTGGTAGATGTGTGGGGTTGTAAGCGCTGCTGTAAGTATAAGGAATGTATGAGGTGGATGGGGAGGGCGTGTCGGGTAGGGGCGATTGAGGCGGGGGTCCAGGTCCAGGTTGGGATGGTGAAGAGCGCGATTGTGAGCTTAAAGTTGAGATTGTCGATGGTGGTTTTGGTGACCCCGAGGCGGGAGCGACTTCTTTTTCGTCGGGAAGGGAATTCGGGTAGTCTCGATCTTGGTTAGATTTCGGTGGTGCAAGGGATCGTTCTATTTCTTTTTCCTCCTCTTCCTTTCCTTCCTCCACCTCCTTCATCTCATCCTTCTTCTCCCTCTGCAACCCCACCCCCAACGCCACCCCCTGCCTCGACCACCTGGCCCCCTTCATCGCCCTCTGAGCCTGCGTGCTCGCCGCAACCCTCGTCAACAACATCTGCTCATGCTGCATCTGCGCCTGCGCCTGCCACTGCGAATGCAGCTGCGAATGCGGAACCACAGCCGACACAGGCGTATACGGCACCACGACCATCGGGTACTCGCCAATAACGCTCGAGCCGCGCGCGGACGAGCCGGGTGGTGGTCCCGACGAGTACGAGTAGGAATACGAAGGCGACGGCGAGAGCGCAGGGGAGAACGCCGTGGGCGTTTCTGGGAACGTTTGGTGCGTTCGGCCGCCGGGTCGGACGTCTTGTTCATGTTTGTGAGGGGAGTCGTTGTCTCCTTCTTTCTCCTCTTTCCTTGCGTCGCCACTCTCCCTCCCCTCCTCCCTTACATCACCATCTGCACCCGCACCCGCACCTTCTTCCGCACCCGCACCCTTCTCGCTTTCCTCGACCCCAGCACTTGCACTCTCCCCGACCGGCGTAGGCGTCGGCGTACCACCACTAACCTCGTACTTCAGCATCCCACTTACGTCCCTCACCACCCTGATCGGGCTCGGGACAGGTATGCTCCCTGCTCTATTGCGGCGCGGCGGCGTTGTCGTCGTCGTGGGGTTCGAGGGCGACGGGACGGAGAGGGAAAGTTGAAAGGGGGGAGGAGGCGTAGATATCGATATGATGCTGTTAGTTACACTCTCCGGGACCGACGAGACCGACGGGCGTGTCGTGTGCGTGTGCGGTTGGGGTGTGTTGGACGTAGCGGTGGCTGTGGACGTAGACGTGGCTGCGGAGGGCGTAGGCGAGGCGGATGGACGGGCAGGGGGAGAGGCGGTGGATGTGACGGATGAGTTGGACGCTGAGCGTGAGCGGTTGAGGGTGCTGGTGGGGAGAGGGAGCCGTTGGATGCTACTGCTATTTGGGGATGGTGAGATTGAAGTCGAGTCCCGACGTGGGGCGGTGGTGGATGGAGAGAAGGAGGAGGACGTGGGGCGGATTGTCCAGTCCACGCGTGCTACAAACAAAAGTAAAAAAAAGAAAGAAAGAAAGAATTGGGGTAGGAGAGAAAGAGAAAGGGACGTACCACCGCCTGCTGATGCGCTCGTTAGAGTTCCGGTTCCGAGAAAAAACCTCCCTGGCGGACCGAGTGGTGCACTTTTCTTTGTACTTGAACTCTTCACATCCGGAGACCTTATCACCGAACTCGATGCCCTGTCCCTTCTTGTTCTATCATACGGCGTCGGCGGACTCAACTGCGCCGAGCTCTCCTCTGTGATGGGCGAGAACGGCGGACGAAAGACTCTGTCGTCCCTGTCCCTGTCGTCGGGGGTGTCGGCAAAAGAGTAGTAGTCGAGCACATTCTCGAGGTCCTGTGCAGATGCAGAGGAGGGGGCCTCGGAAGTGGTGGGCGGGGAAGAAGGAGAGGGGGAGGAGAGGGGGGATGTGGTGGAGGTGGGAGGAGAAGAGAAAGAGGGGGAGGGTGTGTTGGGGAGGGGCAGGTGGGAGGAGAGTGCAGAGGCGATTGTGAATGCCAGAGGGGGCGTGTCTGTGCGCTCGCCCGATTCTCGCTGCGTCTGCGGGGGCACATAGACCTGCTCTGCGTTCCCGGGGACAGGGGGCACGTCCTCCCCAGGGACTTCTTGCGCGCCCCAGCTATTATTCATCAGCGCAAACTCGGTCTTGGGCAGCGTCGCCGAGTCTGTGCGCGTGAGTGTAGACCCGCCACTGCGGTACCGCGAGTCGCGCTCACGTATTGAGCCCGAGGTCGAGCCCGCGCCGGAGAGGACAAAGGTGTTGGCCATGAGGGCGCGGGCAAAGTTGGCGCCAGAGACGGCAGAGGAGGCTCCGGTGTCTGGAGACGACGACGTCTGGGATGTAGGGCGCGAGATGACATTGGCGTTGCTGGGCTGGGCTTTGGCGCCGTTGGGTTTGGGGATTTTCAGCGGCGTAGGGGCGGGTTTTCTGAATGACGGCTGCGGAGGTTCCTGGATAAATGTTTTTAGATAAGATTCCTTGTAGCAACAACTTACGAATTGGATGTCGGCGCCTACAAGGTGGGATGCCTGGACTGCCGTCAGCGACGACGACGACGACGACGACGACAAGTGAGGACGTACATCCATCTTTGCGAGGTGGACATCATCCTCGGTGCGTGCACTCGTCACCTCGTTCGACTCACCACTAGACTTGAGCAAACTCGTCGGGAACCAGTCCAGCGGCTCAGGGTCCAACGGCACATTAACCGTGACACGCGGTGTGTATGCAGTGTTGTAATACGGTCCTTGCTGCTCCACGCGCCCGGCGTCGTTGATGTCGATGATGGGAGATGCATACGGGTGGTGCGCGGGAGTCGTCGTCGTCGTCGTCGTCGTCGTCGTCGTCTTCGTCGTCGACAGGGGGGCGCTGCGGCGGGCACGGGGGAGATAGGAGATGAACGAGGAGAGAGTGGGCATCGAGGCCACTGACGAAGAGAACCACGGTGAGAATCAATCATTTCAATAGTTGGTTACAACTCGAGACGTGATCCATGATTTGATAGTAGTGACACACCTCATGCCCTAGCTACTGCCAGCCTCCCATCCTTGATAAAATCACCGCCCACATACACAAATCCCGCCTCTCGAAATTTGATATCAATATCAGATATTGATATCGCTAGGCCCCATCGCTGGCACGCGCTGCGGTTGACACTGGAGGCTAGCCACGAGTCCAAATTCAATTCGTGGTGAAATCCCATATCCTGGTGCATGCATAGAAGTGCCAAGAAGACTGGATGTGGGACATTTAATGGGGCTGGGCTTATCAGCCCACAAGTACTTTAACCCAGAGCTGCTCTGTGGGTCTCCAGAATGGTGGTACTAGGCGCAAGCATGGCAAGTTTGTTCTCGTGGGTAGCTACTTTGTGTTGTTTCACTCTTTGCATGCTTTCCACCCACTTCTGGGGGTTGACACACAGTGCTTGGGGTGTCTGGTGTTAATGGCACAGGTCCATTCTCATCAACCTGTGCAATCAATCACCATGACTGCTATCAGGTCCTCAAGGAAGGATGTGTTCTGTTCCTGGGCACCATTTCCCCATGTTCTTCCTACCGTACCTTAGCTCCCACTTGCTCGATCTTCAGTGGGTGAGTGGGAGTGTGCGATCCGACCCACTCAGACGTCCGCGCGTGTTCGGTATTGCAAACAAGGAGTTTTCGACTTGTTGCAGCTGAAGCTGCACCAACCCTACGACCGATGATGATATTCTGCCTTTAAGCAGAAAGACCTGGCTCCATCTTCCCAGATCGTTTCGGGCACCACATCATAACCAGAATAGCCATGTTAAGGGGATAAAATATCCTAAACAACCCATATAGGGAGGGTTAATTAATCCAAGGAAGGGGTTGTTAAAATCAATGAAGGCCATGGGTAGTGGTATCTATTTACATACATTCTTGATCAAAATCCGGAAACATTGAGACCCACCCGCATCTCAACGCTGTCCTACCGAGGCTAGGAAAGAAAGGCAGGAAAGAAACAATGAGAGTCAGCCCTTAAACTTGGGAGGGAAGATCAGGGAGAAAGCCCAACCACAACCCAAAGGAGGATGGCAAGTGGCATCTTATAGCCTTTTATTCAAAGAGCTTGAATGCAGTGGAGCGGAACTATGAGATCCATGACAAGGAAATGCTTGCGATTA